>CAUYPK010092405.1:0-10971 GCA_963574355.1 Loris lydekkerianus | reverse complement strand
AGTCCCTTGCTGGCTCCCTGTATCCTCAAAGGGATGATCATAGGCAGATCCCACCGGCCAGAGATGTCTGGAGTCTTGTCTCCCCAGATTCGCCAAGCCCAGTTACAGGGAAGCTGTTACTCAGCCACCATCTTTAATCCTCCCACCCCCAAGTTTTGCTCTTGTATTGGCATGTATTAGTTCATCTACTGGCTTCACATTAGTATTGAATACATTGGATACTTGCTTTTTCATTCTTGTGATACTTTACTAAAGAGATGTTCTCCAACTCTATCCAGGTTAATACAAAAGATATAAAGTCTCCATCTTTTATGGCTAAATAGTATTCCATGTTATACATATGCCATTTTTATTAATCCATTTATGAATTGAGAAACATTGGGTTGATTCCACATCTTGGCAATTGTAAATTGAGCTGTGATGAACAATCTAATGCAAATGTCCTTATGATAAAATGATATTTTCTATTCTGGGTAGATACCTAGTGATGAGATTACAGGATCTATTTTGAGTTCTTTTAGGATTCTCCACAGTTCTTTCCAAAAGAACTGTATTAGTTTGTAATCCCACTATAATGATGTAACAGTGTTTCCTTCTCTCCACGTCCATGTCAGCTTTCACAGCTTTGGGACTTTGTGATGTGGGCTATTCTCACTGGGGTTAGGTGATATCTCAGGGTGGTTTTGATTTGCATTTCCCTTATCATAAGGGAGGATGAGCATTTTTCAAATGTTTACTGGCCATTGGACTGCTTGCCCCATCATAAATGGGATGATTTGCTCTTTTTTTGTTAGTTAATTAGAGTTCTCTGTAGATTATGGTTATCAACCTTTTGTCAGATTAATAACATGAAAATATCTTTTCCTATTCTGAAGATTATCTATTTGCTTTAAATGTTGTGTCCTTAGTTGTGCAGAAGCTTTTTAGCTTAATTAAGTCCCATTTCTGTATTTTGACTTTTGTTAGAATTGCTGCTGGAGTCTTCTTCATAAAATCTTTCCCCAGGCTCATATTATCAAGAGTTTTTCCTGGGCCAGGTGCAGTGGCCCCCGCCTATAATCCTAGCAATCTGGGAGGCGCAGGAGAGTGGATTGCCCTGAGCTCACAGGTTCAAGACCAGCCTGAGCAAAAGTGAGACCCCTGTCTCTAAAAATAGCTGGGCATTGTGGCTCGTGCCCATAGTTCCAGTTACTTGGGAGGCTGAGGCAAGAGAATCACTTGAGCCCAAGAGTTGGAGGTTGCTGTGAGCTATGATGCCATGGCACTCTACGGAGGGTGACTATCTAAAAAAAAAAAGTTTTTCCCTTGCTTTCTTCTAGGATTTTTATCGTTTTGTGTCTTAGATTTAAATCTTTTGTCCATTGTGAGTCAATTTTTGTAGAAAGGTATGGGTCCAGTTTCAGTCTTTTACATGTAGTTATTTATCCACTTCTCCAAGCACCATTTATTGAATAGGGATTCTTTTCCCCAGTGTATGTTTTTGTTTGGTTTATCAAAGATCAGATGGCAACTAGAGACTGTTTACATCTCCAGGTTTTCTATTCTGTTCCATATGTCTATGTCTCTTTTTGTGCAATGCCCATGCTAGTTTGGTTACTTTGGACTATATATATAACCTGAATTCTGGTGAAGTGATGCCTCCAGATTTATCTTTAGTACTAATAATTGCCTTAGGTATATGGGCTATTTTCTGGTTCCATACAAAATGAAGGACTATTTTTTTTAGTTCTTTTAAGTATGATGTTGGTATTTTAATGAAGATTGCATGAATCTGTAGAATGTTTTGGGTAACATAGATAATTTTGACAATGTTAGTTTTTCTCAGTCAGGAGTATGGCATATTCTTCCATTTGTTAATGGCTTCTGCTATTTCTTTTCTTAGGATTTCATAATTTTCTTTGCAGAGATCCTTCACTTTCTTTGTTAGATATATTCCCAGGTATTATCATTTTTTTTATGCAACTGTGAAGCATATCGTGTACTTGATTTGCTTCTCAACTTGACTATCATTGGCCTGTACACAGGCTAATTTGTGGATGTTGATTTTATACCCTGAGGTGTTAGTGTATTTCTTGATCACAAGAAGTCTTGTGGTTGAGTCTCTGGGGTTTTCTAAGTATCATATCATCAGATAAGAGCAAGAGTTTGACCTCTTTTGCCCCCATTTGGATGTCCTTAATGTTATTCTCTTGCCTAATTGCATTGGCTAGAACTTCTAGCACTATGCTGAATAGTCCTGGTGATATTAGACATCCTTGTCTTGTTCCTGCTTTAGATTGACATGCTTTCAATTTTCCTCCATTCAGTGTGATATTGGCTTAGTCATAAATGGTTTTGTCATAAATGGCTTCTATCAGCTTAAGAAGTGGGTTTGTAATAAAGGGCTTCTATCAGTTTAAGAAGTTTGCTATCTATACCTATTTTCTTAAGTATTCTTGTTACAATAGAATGTTGAATTTTGTAGAATCCTTCTTCTGTATCTATTAAGAGGATTATTTAGTCTTTGTTTTTGCTTCTATTGATGTGGTGAATTACATTTATGGATTTGTATATGTTGAAACAACCTTGCATCTTTGAGATGAAACCTATTTGATCATGGTGTATCATTTTTTTTTAAGGTGTAGCTGTAGTCTACTAGCTAGGATTTTATTAAGTATTTTTGCATCAACATTCATTAGTGAAAATGGTCTGTAATTCTCCTTTTTAGTTGGTTCCTTTTCTGATTTTGGTATAGGGTGATGTTTGCTTCATAGAACGTGTTCCTTCTTTCTCAGTATTTTGGAATAGGTTCTGCAATATGGGTCCACAAGCTCTTCTTTCATGGTTTGATAGAATTCTGGTGTGCAGTCATTTTGTCCAAGACTTTTTTATGTGGAGGGGTAGCTTTTTAAATTGTTTCTCCAATTTTTGTGCTTGATATTGGTCTGTTGAAGAGATCTATTTCTTTCTGGTTAAGTTTAAAAAGATTGTGTGATTCCAGGTATTGGTCCATTTCTTCCACATTGTCAAATTTCTGGGCATTGAGTTTTTTTGTAGTAATCAGAGCTAATCTCTTGTATCTCTATGGTATCTGTTGTTATTTCCCTTTTTCATTTCTGATTGAGGTTATTAGAGACCTTACTTTCTGATACTAGTTAAACTGGCCAAAGGTTAATTTATTTTGTTTACCTTTCTGAAAAAAACAATTTTTTGTTTTGTTAATTTTCTGAATGAGTTGTTTGTTTCCAATTTCATTTGCTTCTGATTTAATTTGGTTATTTCTTTTCTTCTGCGAGGTTGTAATTGGGTTGCTTTTCCTTCTCCATTTCCTTGAGATAATTCATTAGGTTGTTGATATGAAATCTTTCTTTTTTCCAGATGTGAGAATCTAATGCAATAAATTGTCCTCTTAGGACTGCTTCTGCAATATCCCATAGGTTTTGGCAGCTTGTCACTTCACTGTCATTTTGTTCAAGGAATCTAATAATTTCCTCCTTGACCTAGCTGTCATTCATCATAAGGTTGTTTAGTTTCCATGACTTTGTGTGAGGATGAAGATTTTTGATGGAGTTGAATTCTACCTTTATTCCCTTGAGGTCTGAAAAAATATAAAGTATAATTTCACTTATTTTAATTTTGTTGATATTTGATTTGTGTCCTAAGATATAATCAATTTTGGAGTACGATCCATGGAGTGATGAGAAAAACGTGTACTCTTTAGGTTTGGGATAATATTTTCTGTATACATCTATTGTTCTAGGGTTGCATTTAAGTCCCTTGTTTCCTTGTTTAGTTTCTGTTTTAGAGGATCAGCCCAGTTCTGTCACAGGAGGGTTAAAGTCCCCAGCTGTTATGGTGTTGTAGGATATTGTATTGTTCAGACCAGTTAGCGTTTGTTTCATTAATCTGGGAACATTAAGAATTGAAATCTCCTCCTCCTGTATTGTTCCCTTCACCAGTATCTAGTGACCATACTTGTCTTTCATAACTTTGGATCTCTCTTCTCCTCCTTAAGGCATACCTATAATTTGTATGTTTGGATGCTACATGAAATCCCATGATTCTCTAAGTGATGGCTTTTTTTTTTTTTTTTTTTTTTTTTTTTTTTGAGACAGTCTTACTTGTTGCTCTTGGTAAAATGCCATGGCTCACAGCTCACAGCAACCTCAAACTCTTGGGCTCAAGCAATTCTCCCGCCTCAGGGTCCTGAATAGCTGGGACTACAGGTGCCTGCCACAACTGGCCATTTTTAGAGATGGGGTCTCACTCTGGCTCAGGCTGGTCTTGAACTCATGAGCTCAGGCAATCCACTCACTTCATCCCAGAGTGCTAGTATTACAGATGTGAGCCACCACACCCAGATTGCTCTTTTTTTGTTTTATTTTGTTTTTGAGACAGAGTCTTATTACCTCACCCTCAGTACAGTGCCGTGGTGCCACAGCTCACAGCAACCTCAAGCTCTTCAGTTTAAGCAATTCTCTTGCCTCAGCCTCCCAAGTAGCTGAGCTGGAACTACAGGCACCCACCACAACACCTGGCTTTTTGTTGTTGTTGTTGTTGTTGTTGTTGTTGTTGTTGTTGTTGTTGTCATTGCTGTTTAGCTGGCCTGGGCTGGGCTCAAACCCACCAGCCTGGATGTATGTGGCCAGTGCCCTAACCACTGAGCTATGGGTGCTGCCAGATTGCTCTTCTTATACTCTCTTCTCTTCTGCCTCTTTAAATGCCTGAGTTAGCTCAAGAGCTTTATCCTCTAGCTCTGAGATTGTTTCTTCTCCATGGTCTAACCTGTCATTGATACTTTCTACTAAATCTTTAAGTTCCCTGAGTGACTCCATCAATTCCTCAAGCTCTAATATATAATTTTATGATGTCTTTAATTCATTTCTTAGGTCAATTTTTGGATTTTCTTTTGGTGGTTTTCCACATTCTCTTCAATTCCCTTCATTGTTTTGGTCATTCATACTCTAAATTCCCTTTCTATCATTTCCATAATTTCTTTATAGATGAGATCCTCTGTGGTAGCTACCTTATAATCTCTTTGGGGGTGGAGAGGGTCTGTTCTGGTTTTTCATGTTGCCATAAGTTTTTGTTGGTTGCTCCTTAAGTGTGTTTTATTTTCTTTTTCATCACTTCCTTCTCCTACTTTCCCCTCTCACTTCCTCCTTAATTTTCCTACTCTCTGTTCTTAGGGGTTGGAGTGGCCTGCCTCTTGAGGGCAGAGCTTGGTAGGTGAGAAGAAGGCCCCACCCCAGCCATCCTTACATGCCTGAAATATGCCTTTAGCCTTGTCCTCCCATCTTCACCTTTTGAAGAGAGAGGCCTGCCATTCTCCACAGGCAGCACTGCCCTATGCCTGGGGTCTCTGAGGCAGTACATCACATTATCCACTGCCAGGCAGAATGCAAAGTTGTAGGCTCTGGCCTTGATGAGACTTTTAAAATCATACATTTCTTTACTCCTTTAAGCATAATTTTCTTTATTTATTTGAAAATTTTATGATGGTTACTTTGAGATCTTTTCTCTTAAATGCAAAATCTTGTCACAGTCATAGACATTTTCTGATGCCTGCTCTTTTCTCTTGGTGTATGAGTTGTACTTGCATGTCTTGTTATATTTTTGTTGTTGAAAACTACAAATTTGGGTTCTGAACCCTGAGCTTATTATTGATCTTTGCTTATTTCCTCTTTCTATATTATTTTACTAAGGTCTATCACAGATACACACATGCTCACACACATACATGTGCACACATACACATACGTACACACACACAGTGTAAAGCCTCTGATCTTGCACTTTGGAAGTGTAGCATTGGTTAGGCCCACTTGCAGTGACAGTGATATTAACAATGCTATGTTGCACACCTTATCATATGTAACTATTAAACTTCTCTCATTGTTGCCTAATTGGTTTCACCAAGGAAAAGGTCCTCATTACCTTCTCGTGTTGTCATGCTGGAAATGAAACCTAATCCTTTACTTTTAATTTTTCAATGTCTTTATTATAAAGTGGATTTCTTGTTTCCAGTGTTAATGAATAAAATAATTTAAAGAGGTTTATTCTGACATGAATATCAATGACTGTGGCTCAGAGAGACATGGTCACAAAGGTCTTCAGAAAGCACACCACAGATTGTCAGGTTCCAGTTTGGTTTTATACATTTTAGGGGGCAAGAATTGCAGGTAAAATTATACATCAATGCATGGAAGGCATAAACAGCTTAAAACAGTAAGACATTTCAAAATGGGAATTTATAAGTCAGAAGTTGGTTTAGGGATTCTTTTGTTGGTTATTGGTTGATGGTGTTAAGCTTTGTCTAAATAGTTGTGAATCAGTAGGAAGGAATTCTTGGGTTCAGATAAGGGGGGTCTGTTATCTGTCATGTGATATGATGCCAGCAAAACAAATCCATTTACATTTTATGGGCTGTAAGGCATGACTAAACCCATGCCTTGCATGGCCTTAGGTTTTGTTTATAACTTCGTATCTTATTCCACAGAGGCTTTTGTCAACCTTATGATCTACATTTTAAAATTAGTTCTGGTTTGTTCCTGTCTAAACTTCAAAAGGAGAGGGGTATAGTGAGGCATTTACAACCTCCCTTCCCATCATAGCAAGGAATACGGAGTAAGGTTTTTCTTGAGTCCTTTTGGGGGTCTGTTGAGTCATTGCAGGGGCAGTTATTTTTTCATTTACAGAAACATGTAGTATGGTCTTGCCTTTTAATTCAATTAACAAACTTTGGATTTCAGATACTATATGTAGACATTTATGTTTCAGGTGATCAGTGATATGGTTTGCTTACAGCCTATTATATTACTAGCTTTTAATTTTTGTTCAATTTGGTTTTTGTTACTTTATTTCTCTCTCTTGCCTTTTTTGCTTTTAGTTTAGCACTTTCTATTATTCCATTTTATCTCCTCCACTGATGTTACTGTTCCTTTTATAAACATTTTTCATGTTTCCTCCAGGTAAAAATATGCATTTTAAAATCATGTTACTCTACCTTCAAATAATATTTTACTATTCCACATGTTGTATGTTCATTTATTTGATTCTCTTTTCTGTGTGTATCATTTTTAATTATTTGTTGCTATATCTTCAAGTTTATTAATCTATTGTTATTTATTGTCTAATCTACCAATTAATTCTATACAATATACAGTAGAACCTCTGTAAGTTGAACACCCAAGGAAATGTAACAACCGGTCAACATATGGAAGTGGTTAGCATAAGGGACCAGACCTATTATACTGATATGTACCTGTGGGGCATATCTGGTCAATGAAAATTAGGTATACTTAAAGAAGTAGTCAAAGTAGGGTGGTAGTCAACAGCAAAGGTTCTACTGTATTTTCATTTCATACATTATAGCTTTTATCTCTAGAAGTTTTTTGTAATCTTGTGTTATATGTTTGAGTCTTACTTTTCATGTCTCTGTATAGCTTTTTAAATTTTTGAAATATAAATATAATTATTGTGTATTCTAATATCTCTATAATCTTTACTTCTGATCAGTAGATTTTTGATCAATAGATTTTTTTCCTTATCATAGTTTATTTTTCCTCCTTCTTAACATACCTGTTAATTTTGGGTTTTTAGTTTTGGGGGATTTTTCTTGAGATAGAGTCTCACTTTGTTGCCCTCTGTAGAGTGCTGTAGCCTCACAGCTCACAGCAACCTCAAACTCTTGGGCTTAAGTGATTTTCTTGCCTCAACCTACCTAGTAGCTAGGACTACAGGCATCCTTCACAGCGCACACATCCTGCTGGTAAAATGTCTTTTTCTTTTGATTAAATACTTATTACTGGTATCACAAGATCAAATGGTAGATCTACTTTCAGTTCTTTGAGGATTCTCCATATTTACTTCCATAAAGGCTGTACTACTTTGCAATCCCACCAACTTCTCCCCACAACCATGCTAGCATCTGTTGCTTTACGACCTTGTGATGTGCTACATACTTATAGAGTTAGTTGATGTCTCAAAGTGGTTTTGATTTGTGTTTCTCTGATGATTAAGGGTGATGATGATGTTTTTGTGTGTCTGCTGGTCATTTGTCCTCATGAGAAAAGTTTCTGTTCGTGTCTCTCACCTAGGGTTTTTGTTGTTGTTGTTGTTGTTGTTTTGTCATTCATATGAGTATATAGGTGATTATATATTGATTTCAGAGTAGTATTGAGTACATTGGATACTTTTTTTCCATTCTTGAGATACTTTACTAATAAGAATATATGCCAGCTCCATCCAGGTAAACAAAAAAGATGTGAAGTCCCCATCTTTCTTTATGGCTGCATAGTATTCCATGGTGTACATATGCCACAATTTGTTGATCCAGTCATGGGTTGATGGGCACTTGGGATGTTTCCATGTCTTGGCTATTATGAATTGGGCTGCAATAAACATTCTGGTATAAATGTCTTTGTGGTAAAATAATTTTTGATCATCTGGGTATATATCTAGTAGTGGAATTGCAGGATCAAATGGTAGGTCTATTTTTAGTTCCTTAAGTTTTCTCCAAACTTCTTTCCAAAAAGGTCATATTAGCTTGCACTCCCACCAGGAGTGTAGAAGTGTTCCCTTCTCTCTACATCCATGCCAACATCTGTAGTTTGGGGATTTTGTGATGTGGGCTAATCTTACTGGAATTAGATGATATCTCAAAGTGGTTTTGATTCACATTTCTCTGATGATTAAGGATGATGAGCATTTTTTCATGTGTTTGTAGGCCATGTGCCTGTCTTCATTAGAGAAGGTTCTGTTCAAGTCTCTTGCCCACATAGAAATGGGTTATTTATTCTTTTCTTACTGATTAGAGTTCTCTATAAATTCTTGTTATCAGACCTTTGTCAGAAGCATAACCTGCAAAAATCTTCTCCCATTCTGAAGGTTGTCTGTTTGCTTTACTTACTGTGCTCTTGGCTGGGCAAAAGCTTTTTAGTTTGATCAGATCCCAGTAATGTATTTTTAGTGTTGCTTCAAATGCCTGGGGGGGGGTCCTCCTCATAAAATATTCTTCCAGGCCAATTTCTTCATTCTCTTTTAGTATTTTTATAGTTTCCTGTCTTAAGTTTAAACATTTTATCCAGTGAGAATCAATTTTTGTTAATGATGAAAGGTGGGGGTCCAGTTTCAGTCTTCTACAGGTTGCCAGCCAGTTCGCCCAGCACCATTTGTTAAATAGGGAGTCTTTCCCCCACTGAATATTTTTGATAGGCTTGTCAAAAATCAAATGATGATAAGTAGCTGGGTTCATCTCTTGGTTCTCTATTCTGTTCCATGAATCTCCCACTCTGTTTTGTGCCAGCACATGCTCTTTTGATCAGTATATATTTATAGTATAGCCTAAAGTCTGGTAACTTGATACCTCCTCATTTGTTCTTATTTCTGAGTAATGTATTGCTATTCGAGATTTTTTCTGATTCCATGTAAAACAAAGCACTATTTTTTCAAGTTCTTTAAAAGTATGACAATGGTGCTTTAATAAGGATTACATTAAATCTGCATATTGTTTGCAGTAGTATGGACATTTTAACAATGTTGATTCTTTCCAGTCGTGAGCATGGTATGTTTTTCCATTGTTAACATCTTCAGCTATTTCTTTTCTGAGAGTTTCATGGTTCTCTTTATAGAGATCTTTCATGTCCTTTGTTAGGTAAATTCCCAGATATTTCATCTTTTTGGGCACTATTATAAAAAGCAGAGTCCAGAGTCCTTGACTGTTTTTTCAGCTTGACTATTGTTGGCATATATAAAAGCTATTGATTTTGTATCCAGAGATGTTGTTGTATTCCTTGATCACTTTTAAGAGTTTTGAAGTTGAGTCCCTGGATTTTCCAAGTATAGGGTTATACCATCAGCGACGAGTGAGAGTTTGATCTCCTCTGAGATCTATTCTATGTTGAATAGCAGTGGAGACAGTGGGCATCCTTGCCTCATTCCTGATCTGAGTGGAAATGGTTTCAATTTTACACCATTCAATATGATATTTCCTGTGGGTTTGCTGTAGATGGCCTCTATCAGTTTAAGAATTGTCCCTTCTATGCCAATTTTCTTAAGTGTTCTGATCATGAAAGGATGCTGAGTACCGTATATACTTGAGTATAAGCCAAGTTTTATCAGCACAAAATTTGTGCTGAGTTCGGGTTTTTCGACCCAAATTTTTGCCGAAAAAACTCGGCTTATACTCAAGTATATACGGTATTATCAAAGGCTTTTTCTGTGTCAATTGAGAGAATCATATGGTCTTTGTTTTTTATTTTATTGATGTGATGTATTATATTTATCAATTTGCATACGTTGAACCAACGCTGTTACCCTGGAATAAAACCAACTTGATCATGGTATATAATTTTTTTGATGAGTTGTTGAATTCTGTTTGCTAACATCTTATTGAATATTTTTGCATTGATATTCATTAATGATATTGGTCTATAATTGTCTTTCTCTTTTGAATCCTTTTCTGGTTTGAGTATCAGGGTGATTTTGCTTCATAGAATGTGTTGGGAAGTATTCCTTTTTCTATGCTTTTGAAAAGGTTGTATAATATAGGTGCAAGTTCCTCTTGAAAGGTTTGATAGAATTCAGATGTGAAGCATTCTGGTCCTGGACTTTTCTTGGAGGGGTGAGATTTCATATTGTTGATGCTATTTCAGTGATTGATATAGGTCTATTCAAGATTTCTAATTCTTTCTAGTTGAGTCTAGGAAGGTGGCGTGCTTCCAGGTATTGGTCCATTTCCTTTGGATTTTCATATTTCTGGGAATAGAGATTTTTGTAGTAATCACTGAGGATTTTTTTTTTAATTTCTGAAGTGTCTATTGTTATTTCCTCTTTATTGTTTCTGATAGATGATATTAGTGATTTTACTTTTCTATTTCTGGTTAGGTTGGCCAAAGATTTTATCAATTTTATTAATCTTTTCAAAAAACCAAGTTTTTGTTTCATTGATCTTTTGAATGATTCTTTTGTTTTCAGTTTCATTTAATTTTG
>CAUYPK010092402.1:0-10555 GCA_963574355.1 Loris lydekkerianus | reverse complement strand
AACATCACCTTGATCCCCAAACCAGGGAAAGACCCATCAAGAAAAGAAAATTATAGACCAATATCACTAATGAATATTGATGCTAAAATACTCAATAAGATCCTAACAAACAGAATCCAACAACACATCAAAAAAATTATACACTATGACCAAGTCGGATTTTTCCCAGGGTCTCAAGGCTGCTTTAATATATGTAAATCTGTAAATGTAATTCAACACATAAACAAACTTAAAAATAAGGACCATATGATTCTTTCAATTGATGTAGAAAAAGCTTTTGATAATATCCAGCATCTCCTCATGATCAGAACACTTAAGAAAATTGGTATAGAAGGGACATTTCTTAAACTGGTAGAGGCCATCTACAACAAACCCAAGGCAAATATCATATTGAATGGAGTTAAATTGAAATCATTTCCACTTAGATCAGGAACCAGGCAAGGTTGCCCATTGTCTCCATTGCTCTTTAACATTGTAATGGAACTTTTAGGCATTGCAATTAGGGAGGAAAAGGTGATCAAGGGTATCCACATAGCGTCAGAAAAGATCAAACTTTCGCTCTTTTCAGATGATATGATTGTATATCTGGAAAACACTAGTGATTCTACTACAAAACTTTTAGAAGTGATCAAGGAATATTGCAATGTCTCAGGCTACAAAATCAACACCCATAAATCTGTAGCTACTTAACATTATTTGATCTTTGACAAGCCAATTAAAAACATTCAGTGGGGAAAATATTCCCTATTTAACAAATGGTGCTGGTTGAACTGTCTGGCAACCTGCTGAAGATTGAAACTAGACTGACACCTTTCACCATTAACTAAGATAGACTCTCACTGGATAAAAGATTTAAACTTAAGACATGAAACTATAAAAATACTTGAAGAAAGTGCAGGGAAAACTCTTGAAGGAATCGGCCTGGGTGAACATTTTATGACGAGGACTCCCCAGGCAATTGAAGCAGTATCAAAAATACACTACTGGGACCTGATCAAACTAAAAAGCTTCTGCACAGCCAAGAACATAGTGAGTAAAGCAAGCAAACAGCCCTCATAATGGGAGAAAATATTTGCAGATTATACTTCTGATTAAGATCTAATAACCAGAATCCACAGAGACCTCAAACATACTAGCAAGAAAAGAACACGTTATCCCATCTCAGAGTGGTCAAGGGACTTTAAGAGAAACTTTTCTAAAGAAGACAGATGCACAATCTACAAACACATGAAAAAAAGCTCATCATCCTTAATCATCAGAGAAATGCCAATCAAAACTACTTTGAGATATCACCTAACCCCAGTAAGAGCAGCTCACATAACAAAATCCCCAAACCAGAGATGTTGGCGTGGATGTGTAGAAAAGGGCACACTTCTACACTGCTGGTGGGAATGCACACTAATATGTTTTTCCTAGAAGGATGTTTGGAGAATACTTAGAAACCTAAAAATAGACCTACCATTGGATCCTATAATTCCTTTACTAGGTTTATAACCAGAAGACCAAAATTCACAATATAACAAAGACATCTGTACCAGAATGTTTATTGCAGCCCAATTCATAATTGCTAAGTCATGGAAGAAGCCCAAGTGTCCCTTGACCCATGAATGGACTAGCAAAGTGTGGTACATGTATACCATGGAATATTATGCAGCCTTAAAGAAAGATGGAGACTTTACATCTTTCATGTTTACATGGATGGAACTGGAACATATTCTCCTTAGCAAAGTATCTCAGGAATGGAAGAAAAAGTATCCAATGTACTTAGCTCTACTATGAAGCTAAATTATAGCTTTCATGGGAACGCTATAACCCAACTATAGCAGACGACTATGGGGAAAGGGCCAAGGAAGGGTAAGGGAGGGGGAAGGTTTTGGTGGAGGTAGGGTAGTGGGTGGGGCCACATCTATGGTGCATCTTAGAATGGGTACAGGCAAAACTTACTAAATGCAGAATACAAATGCCTACATACAGTAACTAAGAAAATGCCATGAAGACTACGTTGAAGAGTTTGATGAGACTATTTCAGATTATATGTGAATCCGCACATTGTACTCCGTGATTACACTAATGTACACAGCTATGATTTAGCAATAAAAATAAATAAATTAATAATGGGAGGGAAAAAAATAAAATTACATTGGTATATTTTCTCCTATATACTTCATTATTCATATATGTATGTATACGTATGTACATATATATATATATATACACACACACACACACACATATATCTATCTATCTATCTATCTATCTCTCTCTCTCTCTATATATATATATATATATTTTTTTTTTCCAGTTCTTGGCCAGGGCTGGATTTGAACCCGCCACTTCTGGTATATTGGGCTGGTGCCCTAAGCCTTTGAGCCCCAGGCACTGCCCAATATATATATATTTTTAGACAGAGTCTCAAGCTGTCGCCCTGGGTAGAGTGCTGTGGTGTCACAGTTCACAGTAACCTCAACCTCTTGAGCTTAAGCAATTCTCTTGCCTTAGCCTTTCAAGTAGCTGGGACTACAGGTGTCCACCACAATGCCTGGCTATGTTTTGGTTGTAATTATCGTTGTTTGGTGGACCAGGCTCGATTCAAACCTGCCAGCTCCAGTGTATGTGGCTGGTGCCCTAGCCTCTTGAGTTACAGGTGCCAAGCCCATCATTATTCATATTGTTACATAGAGTTGAATATTTGCTTACAGATTTTTTATTTTGATATAAAATTTACATATATAAAATGTACAAATCTCAAGTATATTCACTGACTATTAACACATGCACACACTTGTCTAACTCCGACTCTTATCAATACATAGAAAATTACCATCATCATAGAAAGTTTTTCTCATTTTCTTTCCATATCACTCCACCCTCAACTCAAAGAGGTAGGCTTCGTTCTGATTTTATACTTCCTTGGGTTAGTTTTGCCCATTCTAGAACTTCATGTAAATGAAATCAGACAGTATGTCCTGCTATAAAAGGCCTCTGATATGATTAACTGTGTGTGTCAACTTGGCTAGACTCACCAATCTAGATGTTGTTGGGCAAATATTTTGTAAATGTATTTTTATTATTATCTCAATCAATTGACTTTAAGTAAAAGATTATTCTCAATAATGTCATCAGGCGTCATCTAATCAGTTGAAAGCCCAAATAGCAAAAACTGAAGTTTCCTGAAGAAATTCTGCCTTATGGCCACAGCACCAGTTCCTACCTGGGAGTCCAGCCAGCTGGCATCCACTAAGGATTTTCACCTTGTCAGCTCCCACCATCACATGAGCCAATTTCTTAAATCATATGTCCTATTGATTCTTATTCTGTCCAGCTTTTGGTTAATTATAAATACATTTGCTATAAGCAATCTTTACCAAAGCATTTTGTGAACATATGTTTTTATTTATCTTAGAATGGAATTGTTTTCTAGAATAAATATATATTCAATTTTATAAGAAACTATTTGAACTTTTTTCCAAAGTGATCATACCATTTAATATCCCCACACAATGTATGAAAGTACTAATGGCTCCTTATCTTTATCAACACTTGAGTTACAGGTGCCAAGCCTGTCGGTCCTTTAAATTTGGCCATTCTTATGTGTACATGGTGGTATGTCATTGTCGATTAAGTTGTATTTACCTGATGAACAACTCCTTCATCTCTATAGCAACCATTTCAAAATGGTTCAAAACCTCTTTCCATTTCTCCACTGTTCTTTCTATCATCCATAATATTAGTTGCTTGCCAGATTTGTATCTTGAGAACACCCTCACCCAGGCAAGACAGGCTTTCATTAATACATCACTTGAGAGCTAATAAAATCACTGTCTTCCACAGGGAGATCATCTAACAAGGATATACCACAGGTTTGAAAGTAGGATTGGAAAGCATTTTGTGAAAATAATTTACTCCTTTCCCTCTAAATGCTACAGTGGTTTTATTATGGTGCAGGGTGAGTTGAATTACACTGTGTAGCCTTGTACAGACTTTATTGGGCATGCATTGGCAGAACACATAATTTTTTAGTTGTTAACTTACGTTGACTTTTTTTTTTTCAGTCTGGTCAACACATTAGTCTGTTATTTGCCATCACTTTTTATGAGTTGTATTTTCTTACATAAAACATTCCAATCACTTATTTATTGCTTCTATTTTCCCTTTCTGCAGTAGCATAGAAACTTCCAGCCAACATTTATGGGAAAATAATTTGTGCCAAAGGAAATGCTAAAGATCTCACTATGTGTACACTGTGAGAAATGCAAATACTCTCTTTCACTCTTGCCCTGATCACTGTGGCCTTACCCCAGCAAAGAAAATACATTCTTGAAAAATAATTCATTTTTCTGTACTAGAAATGTAGAGAGAGCTCTCTATTTTCTTAATCAGTTTCATAGGTATACTTTTCTCTTCATTTCTCTATCCCAGTTCATCTCAGATATGTAGTATCTTTATGAAATGAGTGGGTTCATTAGGAGATTATAACACCAACACTGCTCTTTTGTTGTTGTTCTTGTTGAGACCTCAAGATAGTCTCTTCCTCTCCTATCAGCAATGCATGTCATTTCTCATTAGTTACTATTATTTTTTTCAGAATATATCAAAAGAGCAGGTGGTATTGGAAGAGGAAAAAAAAAATAACCTCCTCATTCCTAAATAGTCTTAAGAACCAGGGACTTAGAAGTACCATGATTAAATCTAGAAAGAGAGAGAACTCTTTGGTTCCTTTACTTCTTTTTCTTGGTACTTTTTGAAGTGATTCAGACATTAACCCTCTCCCCCATTGCAAATTGATGCATTGTCAAGCTAATGGAGTGCCACTTTAAGGCAGCTGACTACTCAGAGAGTTGTTGAAAGATGAGATAGAGAACCTACCACATTGTAGTTGGTCTGAGTCTTGTGTCTGAAGTACTCAAAAACTTTCAGTTTCATAAAAATTATGTGGTTTTTGTGGGAATGAGAAATTAAAATAATAGATTCTAGCCAGTTGTGTACCTGTCTGAAGCTGTAACATATACAGGCCTGAAGAGATTGTTATAATTTCATTCATTGTCTTCATTGTCTAGAGCCCATGTCCTTGTTCGATCTTTACTAGGATCCCTTAAGTTGGGGCCACCACTATATCAAGGCAATGATACAAAAGTCAATTGTAGGAACAAAATACACTCTCTCAAACTTCATACACTCTCAAAGGAAAAAAAAAAAAAAAGGTAGATTAGAGCCCCCATTTATTAAATACATAAGTGGCTACAATGTTCCAGCCACTTAAGTGGCTACAATGTCTATTCTCTCCAATAGACATGAGCTTCACAGAGAAATAGAAATGCCTGGCTAGTTTTAATCTCCTGGATATTAGACATTGAGGTGTGCACAGAGAACTATAGGCACTCAACAACAGGATCTATCTGCATGCCTATATGTGTGTGTTTCATGTATTGTCAATGATGGTGAAGAAAGTTTCATGGGGGCAGGGTGTGGTGGCTTATGCCTGTAATCCCAGCATTCTGGAGGCTGAGGCAGGTGGATAGCTTGAGCTCACAAGTTCAAGACCAGCCTGAGCAAAAGTGAGACCCTGTTTTTACTAAAAATAGAAAAACTGAGGCAAGAGGATTGCTTTAGCCCCAATTGGAGGTTGTTGTGAGCTATGATGTCACGGCAGTCTACCCAGGGCCACAGTTTGAGACTGTCTCAAAAAAAGAAAAAAAGAAAGTTTCGTGGAAAACCTGATACTAAAAAC
The DNA here is from genome assembly GCA_963574355.1 of Loris lydekkerianus. Taxonomy (NCBI): domain Eukaryota; kingdom Metazoa; phylum Chordata; class Mammalia; order Primates; family Lorisidae; genus Loris; species Loris lydekkerianus. The sequence goes on along the minus strand of CAUYPK010092402.1, from coordinate 4,827 downwards.
TATATTTTGAAAATACGGGTGGAACTTATTCATGAAAGGGTTCAGAGGTTTGTGAATCGGGCCAGATAACAAAGGTTCTGGTATACCCTGGTAAAGGTTCATCAGAGGATGATCAAAGAGTTTTAAGTAGGAGAATAGCATGATTCAGATCTGAGATTAAGAAGCAGCAAAAAAAAAAAAAAAAAAGAAGCAGCACTTTTGCAAGGTAGTGCAAGTATCTAAACACAGTAAAGTGGTTAATGATAGTAATAATTAAAACATTTGGTTAATTTGTAGTGTGTGATGGTCTTTTTAAGCTTGCTTTTTATATACCAACTCAGGTAATCCTCACTACAATTTTATGTGTTGAGTACTGTTATTATCTGTAGACTACAAATGAAGAAATGGAGACATAGATTAGTAAAATAACTTGCTCAGGTTCACTCAGATCATGAATGACAGAATAAGAATCAGAATCCAGCATGCTGGCTATTCATGTCTTTACCATTATGTTAGACTCCATTTCAATAATTACAACATTTATCAAAAGCTTTCAATATAGCAGGCAATATTCTAAGCATGCTACATACATAAAGCTAATATACTAAAACCACCCTATGAATTAAGTCTTACTAATATACCTGTTTTATAGATGATATGGCTAAGGAGAGAGGTTAGTCTATCTGATATCCCTTAGATCAGTCATCTCCAACCTTTTTGGCTCCAGGAGCAGGTTTGATGGACGACAATTTTTCTATGGATGGGTGGAGGGGGTGTTTTTGAGATGATTCAAGCACATTACATCTTCAACTCAGATCATTAGACATTACATTCTCATAAGGAGAATGCAAACTAGATCTCTTTTATGTGCAGTTTATAGTAGGATTCACACTGACAGCTGATACTTGGAAAGGGGAGCAGCTGTAAATACAGATGACGCTTCTCTCACGTCCTCCTGTGCATCCCAGATCCTAATAGGCCATGGACCAGTACTTGTCCGCGGCCCAGGGCTTGGGGACCATAGCTTTAGTTAGCAAGTAACAAAGGCGAGATTTAAACTTGGTGATATGAAATAAGAACCTGAGCTCTTCATCTCTGTATTGTGTGGAAATGGGTAGACTGCTTATGAGGGTTTTAAAATAATCAAAACAGACCTTATGGTGGCCTGAGCTAAGAGAGTGATAGTGAAGATAAAGGATATAAATCCAAAGTTTATTAAGAAAATGGATTTTATAGAATTTTTAATGGCCATTGGAAGAACAGTGAGTGGGGGGTGATGAAAGATAACCTGGAGGATGGTAGCACCACCTGCTAAAGTAGGAAATAAAGGAGAAAGAGATTTTAAAAGAATATTTACAAGTTCAATTTTGAATCCGTTCACTTTCAGATGCCCACAGGACATTCAAATGGTGATGGCCAATGCTCAGTTAAATTTCAGGTAATTCAGAAGTTTGCTTTTGGGATGTATAAAAGTAGGGGACATAGTTCTTGATATAGATATAGACATGATCTCCAAGGAAAAACACATAAAGTGAGAAAAGAAATAGTCTAAAGACATAAACCTGAGAACTATGTCATTTAAGTTATTATTAGCAAACCAATGTGTAGCTGTTGAAATAAAGCTGAACCTCTTTATGTTGACCACCCAAGGGACTGTAATAAACTGATCAACATACAGAGGTGTCAACATAAGGAATAAGGCCTGCTGTGCTGATTTGTGCATGTGGCACATGTCTGGTCTATGAAAATTAGGACAACTAAAAGAGGCGGTCAAATATGGAGGTTCTACTATAGTTGTTCAAATGAAATTGTACACAGCAGATTTCAAAAGGAGATGTCAAAACTGAACTCTCGTTGAATCATTCTGGTGTGGTGAAGAAAGGGAGCAATGGGGAGAAGACTGAGGCTACCGCTAGGTGCTAGGGTAGTGGGTACAGGGAGTAGTGGGACGATCTTGAAGAGTGACATTTAGGATCCCTGAATTGGTTATCTATTACTGCACAAATAATCACCCCCAAATTCAGCAGCTTAAAGCAACAAACATTTATTATGTTATAGTTCTAAGGGTCAGGAATCCATCAGAGGCCCAGTCAAGTGCTTCTGGCAAAAGGTCTCTCATTAGGTGCAGTCCAGTTGTCAGCCACATCTGTGGGCTCATCTGAAGAACCAACTGACAGAGAATCCTCTCAAGCTCACCAGCATGGACTTGGCAGGTCTCTGTCCCTTGTCACATGGGCCTTCCGTAAGGCTGCCTTACAACATGGCAGCTGGCTTCTCCAGCATGAGTGATCCAAGAGAGATTGAGAGAATTTTTTCAAAACAGAAGCTGTAATTCTTTTGTAGCCTGATTGCAGAAGTGGCATCATATCACATCTTTTGTATTCTGGTCCTTAGAAAGGAGTCAGTAAGTTCCATCCACATTCAGGAGGAAGCGATCACACAAGTACATGAACACCACAAAAAAAGAGGTCACGGGGCTCATCTTTGAGGTTTTCTCTCAAATCCATATCACCATGGCATCCCCTTCTTAGGAATCCATAATGCCCTGTTTGAAAATCACTGACTTAAATGATGGGCAGCAAAATCAGAGCTCATAAAGGAAAGAGGGACATTAAAAAATGCAGGAGCAAGAGGGAAATGAGGTGAGGGACCTAAAAACACCAACACGATGAGTTTCAAGAAGAAATGCCAAATACTACACTCATGTCAGAAGCCATTCTGGGATGTGATCAAGGCAGGGACCTGTGTGCCCTGCTGTGGCAGGCAGAGTACAGTGGATAGAAGATTGAAGTCAAGGAATGAAAATAATAATAGGTGACTTTAAAAATAATCTGTGTGGGAGGGAGAATGTGTGTTAAATAGAGGTGATATATGCTTTAAGGAGAATTTCAAAAAATATGGAAATAACATAGGAAACTCTTTCTGATGATTAGGTAGCTCTGTAGTATTGACAACAAGGAAGGAAATAAAGCAACTTGGAACATGATACTTGAATGCTTCTTCCAGCTGCCAAAGCCTGTGCAGTCAGTCATCTGCCTAGTGTGCAAAGGAACAGAACATAGAAGCTATGCAATTGCTAACGGAGATAAAAATTTGAAAAGGTAGTACAAAGGAAAACTCAGGAAAGCATTTTCTATCTTTTTATCTCCCCTCTGATAATGTGATATAGGATCCAGATGCGTTCTATGTGTATTGCTTTCATATATAGCACAGTGCTCATTCTATACTTTGTATCTTTACACAAGTCACCTGTGTTAGGGCAGTGATGTTGGTCCTAATGCGTCACGTGTAATTCAGATTCTGAAGTAAGTACTGGGAAACACTCTTCATTGAATCTATTTTCAATTAAGGTTTTTTCCCATACTTAAAACAATTTTTTTTCCCTTAATAGGACTTCTTCTACTTTCTCTTAGTTAAAGGTCATTTCATGGTGATCATAGATCTTTGAGAAGCAGTTCTAATGCAATGGTTAAAGTCACAGTGTCTGGAATGAGACTACATGGTTTCGCTTTCCAACATTCACATTTATTAAAATGTGACCTTAGGTAGAGTCCTTAGCTTTTCTCTGCCTCAATTTTATCCCTGGAAAGCTGGTAAACATCTGATTACCTGCAAAATGATAAAACCTTTCTCACTAGGGTTGTTGGGAGAACAAAAGAAGTATTAGCAATTAGAAAAAATGCCTAACACACAGGATCCCACTCAACAAATGCTGGGTGCCATCATTATCATCCAGACTATCCTATCACTTCCGCCAGAAAACTGAGTTATTATTAACTCTTCCATCTGCCTTCCATGTCTTAACTGACACTTCAAACTATGCTGCTTTTGAAGTAATGGGAGTACTTGTCTTTACTAAGAAAATTTGAATTGGTCATATTAGATACAAAGCTCACCAGCTTGAAACTATGTCAGATTATTCTATCCCTTGCTTTAAAACTAGCAAATGACATTGATTACCATCCTGAGTTTAATAGCTTCTGCCCCAAATTAGTGTCTATGGGGAACCTCGGGATGTGGTGATATTTGGAAATAGGGACTTTGCAGATGTAATTACCATATATACTCGAGTATAAGCCGAGTTTTTTCAGCACAAAATTTGTGCTGAAAAACCCGAACTCAGCACAAATTTTGTGCCGGAAAAAACTCGGCTTATACTCGAGTATATACGGTAGTTAAGATGAGATCACACTAGAGCAAAGTGGTTCCTTATTCTTATAAGAAAGAAAACCAGAGACACACACACAGGGACTTGACTTTGTTCTAAGGTTCCAGTCAAGGCAATTAACTCAGCCTTCTGAGTCAATGCCCCTTGGGGTAGGGGCTTAGCGTTCACAGTCTCTGTTAAGGTGACTACTGCATACCCAGCCCACTGCTCACCTTACACCGTCACATAACTGCTTCCATCTACATACAAGTTCCAATCTGCATCTGTCCAGGGCTGGTCATGCAAGTCAGGTCTGCTAGAGTACACATTATCTATGACCTCTGTGCAGTCATGCTCAGTTTCTCTTCACTGACTGGAAGGAGTGTAGCTGGGTTCGGGGTGTTACATACTTCTATTGTTATGCATGGCTTACCACACATTAAGTTTTAGTTAATCTTGCATTAGAGAGCCAGAAATGTCCCTTTGATTTTATCAAAGTGACCACAGAGTGGGATACTTTCACTCTGAGATCCTGCCCTAGAGTCAGATTATCAGCATTTTGCACAAGGAGAGCAGTAGCAGCTAGAGTCTATAAGCATGGTGGCCATTTTTTTGCCACTCCATTCAACTGCTTAGAGAGATAGACTACAGGCCTTGGCCAGAACCCAACCAGCTGGTTAACACACCCACAGCCATGTTAT
>CAUYPK010092397.1:0-36353 GCA_963574355.1 Loris lydekkerianus | reverse complement strand
TTAATATATTATTGTTAAAATTATATGCTTTTGTGTGAGTGTTTGTCTGTTTTGGCAGGTCACTGCGTGGTGTGGCTCTCTGACTCTCACAGTTTAAAATTTTGGCTCTTTGTGTCGAACTTGTTCGCCACCCCTGTGCCATAGCAATGTGAAATGGACCAAGGTAGTTTGTCTACACAGAAAACAGAAACGGGGGTAAAACCCAGGGGCAGCTTCTAAGAGAGACATACTGGCCAGACGATGGCTTTGTCTTGACAGAATCATGGGTCAGGAAAAGAGAAACTGCTGATGTGGGGAGGGAGCCACGGGGGTCTCAGGGTATGCCTGGGACAGGCATGAGCAGGGTGTCTGAGCTGGCAGCTGGCTCCTCGGCTCTCAGGGTGTGATAAAGCCGCTCGACAGATGAGGAAGCTGAGTTTCAAAGAGGTTAAGTCATTTGGCCAAACTCGGGCCAATTTGCTCTGTTCTGTGTCCCCCTTCATGGCCCACGCAGAGGAGAGCTCCCCAACAAGCTGGGCTCAGGGTGCGTCCTGCTGGGCTTTCCTGACGGTGGCAGGGGCAACTGGACACTCCTTCCCTTGCCTGCCAGGCCGCTCAGACCTGCCTGGGTCCCCTCCGTCTTCCCGGCCGAAGTAGGGCCCTGAAATGGAACCAACACAGAGTGAAACTAGCTCAGTTATTTGAGAGAAGAATAGACGGAAGGTTCTAAAGTGGACGAGCTCCAAACGAGATAACCAAAGATGGAGGCGAATGCGTTTCAACCCCTCTAATGCCTTTTCGAGCCGTCAGCTACTCTGACTTACCTTTAAGGTGCTTGCTTCGTGTCGTGCCTGTGAGATGTGGGGTCACCCCTCCCTGGTCCTCCCTCCCTCTTCTTCCTTCTCTGCCAATTAAAATGTGCCTGACAAGTTGGGCCGTTGGACAACCAGGTCTTCAGTTATTCTTTTTAATCCCCACCCCTCTTGTTTTTCTAGGCCTGGTATGTGTCACAATAAGACATTCAACTAAAAAATGGATGACTCCAAATATTTGTTAAATGCAAGTTTTCAAAGCCAAGCCAGAAGCTAAATTGTGGGGTGGTCTGTTTCTGTTCAGCCTTTAGAGGTAGTGAGGGGCAGTGGAGTTACGCAGGGCAGAGGGACGAAACCACGTGCAGAGGGTCTGGCTGCCGGGTCCTCCGTCTGTGCTGCTGTACTTGGGTTTGGTGTCTGTCTGTGGTTAAACATTTTCTGAGTTTTGGATGTTACCTGAGGTTTTCCAAGAGGAAGCCGACTTTCCTCAGGATGTAAATTTAATTTTGATAGTGGGGACCTCCCCTCTGTCCATTGGTGCGGTTCTTTCAAACTCAGAGTAATGCAATCAGCCCAGGCAAGGCTCTTTTGTGTTTGCTTTTGATTTATAGCAGGGCTTTCATTTCACCACAAACCCACGCAGACAGAGCACATCGTTAGAATCTGTCTCAGTTTAACACGTCAGTTGGCAAAGAAGGCCTGCAGCTTGGAAGGAGGGGCCTGTGTGGCCAGAGACCACTGTTCCCACTTGAATTTGAGCTGGATACCATGTCACGTTAAGTTGGCACTGGCAGGACACATTTGGCCTAAACTACAAAAACCCACTTTGTTGTTGTCAACACATTTTTCCATATGGCTGCATTTTCTATATTCAGAGTTCGAAACACAATTGAGCAGAAACCTTGGTGACACTCTGAGTGTCACGTACACGTTAACTGTGACCAGCCTCCCCTGTCTCTCCTGGACACACAATCACACACACACACAGCCCCTATGGTGGTGACACAGCCCCGGGGGTGGTGGTGGCGCGACCTTGTTTCTTCTCTGCTGCATGTCAGAAGAGCTGTCTTAGGCTACACATTAAATAATAAGCATTAATAAGAGCTGATGAGCAAAGACAGAAAGGTGTATAGTGTGGGTTGGACACCCCTGTAGGCAGCCCGGCTGGGCGATGTTGAGCAATTCCATCCACAGCAAGAGAAGCCATGGGGCTAGTTGGGCATCAGAGTGAAACCAGCCTGGGAATCCCGGCTCCCCCTCTGAGTAGCAACTAAGATATTTTCAGACTTTGAATGTCTTATCCCTGAACTGCAATTATGTCTACATGCAGACTGCTGGGAATCCCCTCCCTGGACCTGACTGGTGGCTTGCCCTCTCTCCAGGGTGCCGAGTGGCTGTCGCTGGCATGCATCTGGCCCAAGAGAGTCACAGGTTCTCCCTGGGCAGGAGGTGGCTCCAACACCAGCTCAGAGCTCTCTGCACCTCCTGTCTTCTGTGCTTCCTAATGCTGTTGGGACTCAGACCAGCTCTGTGATGGTCAGTAGGGTTCTGATCATGATGGGGGCGGGGGTGGGGAGGCTGTGGCAGAGACAATGCTGTGTTTCTTCCCCTCCCAGTCTCATGGCAGCCCAGGGTGCCCTGCGCCCAGGGGAGTGACAAGGCTGGATTCCTTCCCATGGACAAGGCAATTTGCCCCTTTCCAATCCTGGTCTCCAGAAGGCCATACTCTGTCTCTCTCCCATTATCTGCCACCAGAATGCAGAGGACACAGGGGTCTTGAGGCTGCAGGGAGTGGTGGAGCCACCAGAAAGAAGAACCCCTGGGCCCTTGTGGGGGGATGTATAGCCCAGCCCCAGGCTGGCCAGCACTGGGCTATGCCGCTAACGAAATGGCTTTGACTGCCTTTCTCTGGCTCTTTGGAGCACATCTTTGATCAGATTGAGTCTCGGAATGAGTTGATTTCTGCTTCTTTCCAGGAGAGCACAGAGATTTCTGCTTCTTTCCAGGAGAGTACAGAACAGTCTGGAAATTACAAAGCTAGCTGCTGATGACCTGAGATGTCACTGTTGTCAACACCCCTGTTCTGCACTGTGCAGGATACCTCCCAAAGGGCTGGACCCCTGCATGTGCTCACTGCCCACCTGTGTTCTCTGCCTTCACTCTCCTTTACAGAAAAGGTGATCAAATCCTTTGAACAATAGCTGGTTTCCACCCCTGCAGTGCCCCTGAAAAGGTATTTGGAGGCTTGTTAGAATGGCCAGTCACATGACATGACCAGTTTGGGAGTAAGTTGGGGGTGTTTACTTGTCCAAGTGGAGATTCTACCCACAATTCTGGAACAATCTGAAAGCTGGGTCTCTTCCTCTCACAGCAGAGCTGTGAGTCAGCATTTTACCAACCAAGCATCATGGCCATGGCAAGGCTTCCCAGACCGGGGAGGTGGTGTATTTTATAACATTGACTTCAAAACTCCAATTTTTTTCCCTAATCTGTCTCAACAGTCAATAAAATTTGTCAGAGGAGTCTGCTAAGCAACCCAGCAGTGTTCTGTTCCTAAAGATATTTAAGGGTTTTATCATCTGTTAAAAACAGATGCAGAAGAGAAAGAGAGAAAAATAAAAGGTTGGAGAAGACGTATTATTTGTGGCTCTTAAGTGGAGGATCATGTATGGGAGGAGGCTTTAGGGTGACAGGAGTCCCGTAACAAACAGGACTGGCATTTATAATAAATATACTGTGTTTGTGTATCACCTAAAAATGTAGACATTTGCTCTCACATTCAAATGTTTTTAATTCTTCCAGTCACTCTCCAAATGGGGGGTGCTAGTCTAAATTTATGGATGAGCAAACAGATTTGTGTAAGTGACTTGCCTGTCTAATTCAGAAGCAGCAAAATCTGCATAGATGAGTGATATTTTAAAAGTGTATGTTTTGAATGATCTGTCACTTTCCCAGTCAGCTATAAGAATCCGCCTATTTATGAATATATAATATGGCCCTAAAAATGCTAGGGCAAAATATTTTATATATTTATCAGCCTTTAGTTTATTAATGCTTGATATAAGTAAAAATGCTGCCTTGCTTAAAAAAAATCAGATAAATTGTGTGTGGTGGCTCACACCTGTAATCCCAGTACTTTGGGATGCCAAGGTAGGAGGAACACTTAAAGCCAGGAGTTCAAAACCAGCCTGGGCAACATAACAAGACCCCATCTTTATTTAAAATTAAAAAATTAGGCATGGTGGTGCACATCTGTAGTCCCAGCTCCTTAGGAGGCTGAGGCAGGAGGATCCCTTGAACCCAGGAGTTGGAGTTTGTAGGGGGCTATGATTTCACCACTGCACTCCAGCCTGGGCAACAAAGCAAGACCAAGACCCTGTCTCAAGAAAAGAAAAGAAATCAGATGGTTGTGTTATTCTATTGCTACTATGCTATATTATATCTAATCCCCTTTTTCACAGAGAATGTGGTGATAATGAATATAAAATTCTTTTTATTAATTTTGAAAATCTGAGAGGAAACATTTGCATGTACAGAAGGTACCAAAAGAAAGTATACACATTTTAATAAAGGAGAAAATTGTATTAAAATTGTAATAATTAAGTCACATTTGACTTCTGCAATTATAAGAGGTGCTCAAGCATGACTTCATCTTTTGCTATCAGTATATATTGAGTATTATAATTTTAATACAGTTCTTTTCTTTCTTAAAATGTGTATACTTTTTTTGGCACTGTCGTATATGCAAATCTATGCTTGGATATGTGCACTTCCACCGTGTACGTCTACATGTGTACACTGCGTATGTACAGTGATTTCTTGGTATCCACAGAGACTGGTTCTGGCACCCCCGCAGACACCTAAATCTGCAGATACTCAAGTCCCCGATATGGAGCGCGCAGAGCTTCCTGTCACCTCCGTCCGTCCCCTTTGCTCTGCTGAGCATCTCTAGGTTGTAAGTATACCTAATACAATGCAAGGGCTGTGCCAATGCTTGCTGTGCTGTATTATTTTTTAAGATTTGTATTTTTTATTATTGTATCGCTATTTTAATTTATTATTTATTTCTCCTCAAATATTTTCAGTCCAGATTTGGTTGGATTCATTCATGTGGACCCCCGATGCAGAGGGCCGGCTGTACGGGCGTATGGTGTGTGTATATCTTGCGCGTGTGTATTTATATGTATATGTGTATTGTATATGCACAGGAAACAGCAACTTAACGTCCTCTCACATGGATACAGGCAGCAGGACTCTTGGCCATGTTAGTGCTCTCAAAATTTGAAATCCTTATTTAATCTTTACCATTTTGGAGATTAGTTTACTCTAAATTAAAAAACCCGATTTTAGCAGGTGACATCACTGCTGGGGGAAGAATTCTAATCCCAAGGAGTTTATTTGGCTTCACCTTTTAGATGGTGCCTCAAAATCTGCCCTGCCATCACTCTTAAGTTTGTAAACTTCAGTGTCCCCTGTGGAGTGGGCATTTCCTTATGAGGCTGTTTAGAACCAGCAACCCACACTAGGAACTCTTTGACAACGTGGTGTGGAGGAAATGTTTGTTTTCCCGAGAGACTTGGAGCTCGGAGCTTCTGCGCATGTCAGGCAGAGGAGCAGCCAGAATTAACTTGTCTCCCTTTCATGTCTTTATGTACTTTTTTCGGTACATTTCCCTCTTGTTTTTTAATTTAAACATCTCCATCCCTTTAGGTAACAGGTATCAGTCCTATGAAACTTCCCTCCCTAAATTCGGAGGGCTGCCTTTTAAATGCACTGCCAGGATTCCAAACCGTAACATAGTACAAAATAAAAGGCTTATGTTTTAAATTTTTTTGTGTGTTCTTTTTTTTTTTTTTTTTAAATTTACAAAACCATGTCATTGAGTCATATTCTTCATTCATGAATTCAGGATATAGGTACTGAGTCCCATCACAGGCTGGGAACTGTTTCAGGGAGTGTTGGCCTGGGATGAACACACGAGTGAGCCTGGGGAGCGATGCTCCAGGGTGAGATGGGCTTGCAGCTGAGGTGTGGAAGACAGTGCTGTGGGGGGCTGGGGGTGCTTGAGAACTCTCTCTGCCATCACTGAGCCCACTCACGCCTCCTGGCAGCTGACTTGCTTCTCCCGGGGAAGAAGAAAACTAGCTGCACGTATGTGCGCCACACGGCTTTTTGACACTGCGTGACACACTTGAACATGTAACATCTAATTTGAGTCTCAACAGTCTTGGGGAGTAGATGCTATTGCCATGTATATTTATAAATATGGGCCGAGAGGATGGTGACCTCCTGCAACGTTACCTGGCTGGTAGACTTGAAGCCAGTGTTCAGGTCCTCACCTAAAAATGGCTCAACTGAAACTCTTTTTTTATATCCTTCATTCACTGTCTGATGCCAGCCAGCGCGCAGTGGCATCACTGCAGATCACTGCAACCTCAAACTGCGGCTGCCAGTGCCCGCCCGCCTCGGCCTCCTAAAGTGCTGGGATTATAGGTGTGAGCTACCACATCTGGCCAGTTTATATTTTTAATGCTTATTTTTTTTCTATTATAGAAGCAAAGATGTTCATTAAAAAAATTCAGAAAGTATAAAGGAGGAAAAAAAATGGTCTAAATTTCTTCCAAACAGTTTTTCTTAACAGTTTCAAGGTTTGTATATTTTATATTCTGGTGTCCATGTGGCCCCTTGCATTTAAAGAAGCACAAACTAAAAACCAAAAATAATTTGAAAGGAAATCTAGTCTTCAATAGCTTTTCTGAAAGTGTGATAACGTGGCCTGTGGCCACATCGCTGCCTCTCATGAGACTTTGGAGTCTTGCTTGTTACGCACTGTGGAGGGATACGGCTGCGTCCCACGAAGGTGGGTTAAACATTCCAGTGTTTGTTTGCGTGTGGTCTTGGGCAGGCCTCCCCCATTTTCTCGTCTTTGAGAGGGGTCAGAGGGGTCTAATGAGAGAATGTATGAACCGTGCCTATCAGGGAGGGTTTCATAAATGTTCTATTCCTGGTTTCACTTCACACTTCTCAAAAACATTTTCACATCAAAAATACTTACGTACGATACTTTGACCAACAAAATGTAGGCCGCAGCCCCTCACAGCCGTTGTAGTTAGGAAGAAAGACACCTATAACAGGGTTGAGTGGCAATGCTTAACCACCCCAATCCTGAAAGGAGGGTCATGACCATTCATCCATTCATAGAAGATCCCAGCACGGTCAGCCCATCCCAGCAACTCTCTGAATGCTCTAGCTCCAGTGGGGAGTGACATGCTGGGAAAAGTCCAAGTACCTCTGATTGCAATTGAATGTTGCACTGGCTTGAAAAGTGTTCCTCAAAATTCATGTTCGCCATGAGCCTCAGAGTGAGTTCTTACTTGTAATTGGTCAAGTAAGGTGAGGTCCTTTTGCATTAGGGTGGGTATTAGTCCAGTGATCTCATAAAGAGGGAACATTGAGACACACAGGGCAGAGAATCCCCTGGGAAGACACAGAAACATACGTGGAGAACACGTCTGACACTGGGGGCAGAGATCAGACTGACGCTGCCACACGCTAAGGACGGCCAATGATTATTGGCAAGCGGCAAGGGAGGGTCCTCCCTGGGAGCCCTCGGAAAGAACACAGCTCACCAACCCCCTTAGACAATACGTTCCTCTGATTCAAGCCCCTCCCAGGAAACAAGACGGAGGGAAGGAGGCCACGTAGGCCTTGAGCTGTTACGTGTCCCCCCTAAAGCCACATTGTCCTGGGGTGTGACGACCTCTAGGCAACTCCAGGTGCCTGCAGGCCATGTTCGTGATGTTTGTACCCCTTTTTGGATTTTCTTCTGCTCTTTTCCATCCTGGCCTGTAGTCTTTCACTTTATTGAGGGGCTCTACCTTAAACCCAAGAAAAAAGACTAGGAGCAAGTATTTCAAAATAAGCCCTGCATTTTTGGAGGGAATGTTCTATGCAGCCCTTGGAAACACTTTCTGACCCCATCAGCCATAAATGACCATTGTTGTCTTTTAGCATTTAATGAAGAGAGAGCCTATACAGTCCTTCGATTTATTTGGTCAATTAGAAAAAAAAAATTGCTTAATGTTAGATGCTTTATGGCTTTTTGAGGAGGGGTCATGACAGGTATTTGAATATATGTATTTTTAAGTTTTTCCAAGTGTAGTGCTATTTTTGTAATTTAGGCAAACTAGCCCCAAACTCAGAGGCTGAACCCAACCAGTTGCTTACTGTTCTGTGATCAGGACGGGCTCAGCCGGAGTGTTCTTCTGCTAATCTCACTGAGTGTTATTCACATGGCTGCAAGTTGACATATTTACGAGTCTGTTGTGTGGCTGGAATGGCTGTGAGAGCTGGTGGCTGTCCTCCTACTTTCCTTTCTCCAAGCAGTCTTTCCAGCAGGGTAGGAGTTGCTCTTGCTCTTTATGTGATGTCAGACTTCGGGTATGCTGTAGCAACTAAAGAGGGTCTGGCAGTGTAGCCATCCCCTCAGTTGTGATCTTGGGTGGCGTGTCTCCTTTGCAATGCTTGTTTGCTGGTCTGGTGGAAAGGCACAGTGCAGGCAACCTCACGCACAGATGTCATATTTGAGCCCAGAATCAACTTTGTGGCATTGTCTAGTTTGCTAAGCTAAAATTACCCTGGGCGTTCTCTGTGCTATAATCAACCTGGAATTGCTTTCTGAGGAAAACCCTGAATGTGTCTTTAGACACTGCTTGGGAATTCCTTTCTGTGAATAAGAAACAGCCCTTAAACTGCCTGAAATGTACATTGTCCACCAGTCCTCCTGCCAGACTGTCAGAGAGTGGTGGGCCTGGGCTACTTTATTTTGACTGTATATGGAATTTATTTTACTGAACCAGGCTTTTGTGGTGCCTCATACAGACACTGAAGGGCACCCTTATTCCTTACAATCTTAATGTACAGATGTTGTTGAGGACATTGTTTACTGTATCACAAGGAATCATCTCTATAACTTGGAGAAATAACTGTCAGGGTTCAATATAATTAGTCTTTGCATCTCTGGAGCACTACTGCACTGTTGACTGGGCAATGGATTGCTTTTCCTCTTTTCACTGGATGTCTGGAAGCACATAGACAAATTTCCGAGTGTTCAGAAACTTGCAGTAGGTATTTTGGGTAGTGGCCTCACTCTCACCTTTTCTTACATTTTCCTTCCTAACATCTCACATATTCACATCCCTGTAAGTCATTCTCACTGACGTGTATCTTTTTCTTTTTCTTTTTTTTCTTTTCTAAGATAGAGTCTCCCTTTGTCATCCTGGGTAGAGTGCCATGGCATCATAGCTCACAGCAACCTCAAACTCTTGGGTTCAAGTGGTTCCCTTGCCTCAGCCTCCTGTGTAGTTGGGACTATACGTGCCCACCACAAAGCCTGGCTATTTTTTTAGACGTGGGGTCTCACTCTTGCTCAGGCTGGTCTGGAACTGGTGAGGTCCAGTGATCCGCCTGCCTTGGCCTCCCAGAGTGCTGAGGCACCACACCTGGTGATATGTATGTTTTCCTGTGTCTTATCGCACATTTATTATTATTATTATTAATTATTATTGCCTACTTATTATTTAATGTCCTCAACTTCCCTAGACTTGCTATAAAAGACATTTTTTGTGCCAGAGATGTTCTTTTCTTGCTTAACTGCACGGACAAGTTTTAATTGCCTTTCAGTTCAGAGATGGGGCATTACCTTTGTAAAGTTTTTGCAACTCTGTAAGGAAAACTGAGGTTCTCCCTTTTCTGTGTTCCCAGCCTGGATGTCTGACCCGTGTTTACGGCATGAGCGAGTGACCACAGTTTCTGTGGATTTACCCGTGGTCCACTTCACTGGGGGGTGTGGGTGAATACTTCCCTGCTAGTGCAGCCCTTGAGTCTCTCCTCTGTGGTCTACCTCATCTCCCTACAGCGCCTCCTGGACCGTCCCAGAGAAATCCTATACTACATCCATGTCTATGTCGACACAAAAAATAGGGCTCTGTCCTTGACTTAGAATCCAGTTGTGGTTTTGTGTTATTTTCTTTGCACACCTCTACAATTGTGAGCGAATTTACAAAAATAAGCCTTTAAGATATATCTAGTTTAGTAGGAATTTATGGCAACTTTCAATAAATGGTGTCTGGATTTCTGGTTCAATAAATTGCTCTTGGCTACAGGGCAGCTTTCAGGGCAAAAAATTACTCGACAGCCACCAGTTTCTCAAGAGCTTCAGTGTTTCTGGTCCCTTTAACATGTGAGTGCTGACACTGTAGAATGTGTAATATTTGTCAAGCAAGTTATTTCCATATGGTACTGAAATATATAATACCCCAGTTGCAATCTGTAACCCGAGCCCATTGATATGTCTGCCACATTTCCTTATGTTGTCATAAAGAATTGGTTTGCAAATACTAGGGGAGAAGTAATCCAGGAAATTGAAGTTGTTTACAAAGCGTAGAGGTACATACGACTCTGATTATTTCAGTCACAGACATTTTGTTTAGAAAAATTTGTAGAAAAAAATGCTTGGTGGTTAAAATCTTTAGCCTTCACAAATGTACACATTCATGATTTTAATAAACATCCTCAGTGCACAACGCTCACAGCACGTGGGTGCTCATACAAATGACTTCAAAATGTGCATCCTGAGATTGCCTTCCCAGAAAAGGGGAAAACCAAAGAAATGACTTGTATTTTAAATAATAGCATCATTGGAATTTTTAGTTTGTGACAAAGTCCTGAGATTTTTGTATATAAAACACTTCTAGAAGTGTATGTAAAACAGCCACGCATAGATAGTCACTACTTTATGCGTGGAAAAGTTACAGAAGAGTCTTATTATTTGGTATAAAGAGAACCAGGTAAGCACTTGGGGTCATGAGTTTCACCCGGAGCATGGCACTGTCACCCAGGACTGGGCGTCCCGGCCTCCCAAACCCCTCCATTCTGGGGGGTGGAGCCTTTCTGCATTTATTCTAACTCAGAAAGTTGCATAGATGTTTCCCCAGCTTTGGACATTGATACCGATGGTTCTTGCTTAGCAAAGAAAGGTTCAGAGAGAGACCATGCTGCCCATAGTTAACAGGCATCTTTACAACCGTGACTATGGCCCCCTCAGGCTCTAGTCTTGGGTGGCTTAGATCCGTGCCCAAGGGGCATTACACCCCATAGTCTTAGGCATTCTGATTTCTCCGGCGGGACACCAGTTTGACAAACGGGTCACCTCCTGAGTGAAAGGAAACTGCACTGTGTGCATTAAAACTTATTCTGGGCTTTAACATGTCATCAGGCTAACAGCTATTTCTCAGTTTCTAGATAAAGCTGTGGAAAACAAATGAAAACTCAAAGTATCAGATTATGAGACTCGCGGTCAGATTCTTTTCTGGGAACTTATTTATGAACCCTATAATTGATGGTTTTATTTTCTTTGGAAATAAAATGGAATTAAAAACTATATCCATGAAGGGAGTTAGAGCCAAGTCTGCTTTGTCTCTAGGACAATAACTCACACACAAGACTGTCTCTGCTGGAGGAAAGAACGACTTGCTGATGGCCTCGTCTCTGTTTACACTTTTCTTTGTTAAACAAGAACCGTTGGTACCAGCACCCACGCTGATGTTCCCCTGAGGTGTTGGCCATGTGCCCTGGGAGAATGGTCCTTCTGTCCCTGGGCCACAATTGTCACAACTTGATTCTGCCCGAATTCTGGGTGTCAGCCTGCAATCCTGCCCAAGTCCTGAGGGTCAGCCCATGATTCCTGCCCCAGTCCTGGGGGTCAACCTGCAATCCTGCCCAAGTCCTGCGGGTCAGCCCATGATCCTGCCCGAGTCCTGGGTGTCAGCCCATTATTCCTGCCTGAGTTCCGGGTGTCAGCCCACAATCCTGTCTCAGTCCTGGGTGTCAGCCCGCGATCCTGCCTCAGCCCTGGGTGTCAGTCTGCAATCCTGCCCCAGTCCTGGGTTTCAGCCTTCTATCCTGCCCGAATTCTGGGTGTCAGCCCATGATCCTGCCTGAGTCCTGGGTATTAGCCCACAATCCTGCCTCAGTTCTGGGTATTAGCCCATGATCCTTCTCCAGTCGTGTCAGACTCAAAGCCGAGCCCCTTAGGACTAACATCTCCCTTTCTCTTTGAACCTCTCTCTCTCTCTTTTTTTTTTTCAGTTTTTGGTTGGGGGTGGGTTTGAACCCACCACCTCCAGCATATGGGCCGGGGTCCTACTCCTTTGAGCCACAGACACCACCCCTCTTTGAACCTATTTTAATGCAGCCCAAGAGGGTACTCACTTGGGTTTTTTGGTCAGTAAATTATGCCACAGATTTCTTTGGAATTCCTGAGTTTCTGAGTCCTAACATTCTTTAATTATAAACTGCTGTTAAGTAATTTTGGGGCATAATTGAAATGCCCAACTTAATATGATACTCATTAAGTTTGGTTGTTTTGGATTTAGACCATCCTTTCAGGCTGCTGAAATTTTGAGGTCTTTTTGTTTGTTTTTAGTCCAACCCATAATTCGGTATCTGTCAGAGCTTTATTCTTGAGTGGGTGTGACAAGCAGACCATTTTCCCTCCAGACGTAATTCTGAGACAGCCCAGTGGTGACACCTTCCCCACAGCGCTGTTCCCTGCCGCCGGACGCTGAACTTGACATGGAACCACCTAACCAGACAGTCATCTGACACAGAGATATGACTTCCACTCATACATGGGAATTGTAAATCTTAAAATATGAAATATAGTAAGAGGTAGATTTCATGATTGTTAAAGTGATTGTTTTTATACCTGAACATAATTTTCCTTTCTGTGGGAGTGCATGGCTGCACTGATGGTGGAAATTAATGAGAATATGTGACCCTGTGTGTGAACTTTCACTGACAGACACTTTTCCTGACAAGGCCCTATGATGACCTGCGCATGAGCTTGGGAGGAGGCAGAGCTGCTGGAAACCACACAGGGGTTTCTACAAAAGGGTTTAGTGAGTCAGGTTTACAGGATCAAGAGTGAGCAGGGGCAGTTGGAGACAGAGGTGCGTCTGTTTGAGGGACTGGGAAGGAGGCCTGGTTCCTGACCCTGCACCCTCATGTTCAAGAAACATTGTGCAAATTAACGCTCTATCAGAGGTTTCCAACCTTTTATCTCTTCCACCACAAACTGGAAGAATAAGACTTGTCTGGGGCCACACATTAAATACACAAACACTAACAAAAGCTGAGGAGCACAATAAAAGCCTGTGCAGACTTCTCATGGTATCGGACACCACAGAGAAGCCCCGCAGGCCTCACCTGACCACACGCGGCTCCAGGGAAGGCTCCTCTCATTCCTTTTCAACTAGATACAGCTTGGAAGGGTGAGTGAGAGAGGGCTGGGCTTGGTACTTCAAATGTAAAGAAATGAAGAAAGGAGGGTGAGAGAGGACCAGAAAGGCTTGGTGTGGGGGTCCTGGCAGGGAGGAGGTGCGTCCAGAGTGAGCTCTTCATCAAAGCAGAGGAGAAAGGGGCAGAGGAAACTAGGGGGAGATACTCATTTTACTGTCCAGGTTAAAAGTTAGTAGAGGGCAGCACCTGTGGCTCAAAGGAGTAGGGCGCTGGCCCCATATGCTGGAGGTGGTGGGTTCAAACCTGGCCCCAGCCAAAAACAGGAAGAAAAAAAAAAAAATTAGTTAGTAGACACTTATAAGGTTCCCAAAATAGGTGAATGTGGGAAAATATGAAGACATGGAGGGGAAGACTGCACCATGTCAGACTGTCACTTAGAATGTGGGCAAAAGAATTCCTAAAAGAGGAATATTTCCTACCTTAGAAGTGCAGAAAGGGTGAGAATGTAAGAACCCACAGCTAGCCTGGTCAGCAATGCGATTTTTCTCTGCTGTTTTGGAGACTTCAGACATGACACTTTCATCCTGAAATTAAATTAGGTCGCCAACATAGGAGAAATTTCAGATTAAAGCAAATGTTAGCGTGAATGAGATTCCGTAAGAAATATTTCCTATTTGTATTATGAATTGCATTAGTTTTCTTCCACCTAATTAGATACTTAAATACCCTGAGTTTTGCTATGTGATTTTTCTATTTGGTTTATATTCACACCATAGTGGAAAAGAGGTGTACTGTTTGGTAAGACTAAGTGATGTAACCGTTGGTTTTCACCTGCAAACTGCAAAACAAAGGACACCATAAGAGTAAAGAGAATTGGTAAATCAGTAGTCGTGATGTCTCATCAGTGGCTCACAGTGCTAGACAGTTCCTCTGCACAAGTCTGCATCCTCCTTTCAGATTTTAAAAAATGGAGACCATAACAGAGTAGATCTGGAAATTTTTAAAAATGAATAGTAATATCTTGAGAAATAAGTGTGTAAGTGGAAGCGGCATTAATTAGAACAATTCACACTTAATTCCTATAGTTTTTATGGCATAGTTGTAGGCTGAGAATGACACGACCAAAAAGTCAATAAAGGTCCCAAATTTCTTTGTTGAAAAAGTTGTAGAAAGTGAATTTAAATGCAGAGAAGCAAGTTAGCTGATAACGCTGGATGCAAAGAGAGAGTGTGTGGGAGTAGGCTGGGTGTGAGCACTTCCAGATGGGGCCCTGCCAATTGACGTCAGCCCGCCATGAGCCTCCCCCAGATATTGCAGGCCAGCTGGGCCGGCCAACTGTGCAGGCTGTGGGGCTGGTGCTAAAATATTTGGATATGGTCGTGGAGAGTGAATAGACTCCTAGAATCACAGGCTGTTCTCAGTGCCAGCAGAAGCCTTGGGGTTTAAACGCCTATGAGAAACGATTTTCTCCCAGATTCATTTCTGTCCTCTACATACATCAGAAAAATTCATAACTTTAAATCAGATTTGAATTTAGTAATAAGATCAATGAGTTAACAGCTTTTGAACACACACAGGGCTGAAGAATATGACATTGTAGCATGTGGATAGGATTTAGGAGGTTGTTTAATTTGGGAGGAACGTCTGCAGAAAAGGGAGCTCGGATCTCAGTCAGTCACTGATTGATGAAGCAGGAAATCACTGGGTACACGCTGTGGGCCAGGCCACGTTCTAGGCACTTGAATAAAATAAATGCCACAAAACAGATTTCTCACCCTCATGGGGTCAACAAACTAGCAGAGGAACGAGGAAATGAAAGATATAAGTAAATGTTTAATGTAAGATGAAATAGTATGACAAGTCTAGCTCCATGACATAGCAGAAGGTGTTGTAGGTTATGAAGCATCTCCATTTCATACCCAATGAAATGCTGCAGATTTCATGTAGTCGCATAGCCTACATCAGGCCTGACAAGTAAGTTCATGAACTTGCCACCGTGTGCTTATGTTGGCAGCGCTATACAACAACTGGCCAGGTCTCACGACCTTGCTGTGTTAGTGCCTCACAGCTGTGTTGGTGTCAGTGTGTGGCAGTGTCTAGCTGAGTGACGTTCAGCAAGAGCAAATTAAACCTCAGCAAGATGAAGGAAAAAGTACTATAGATAAAAGAATCAGTGAAATAGAAAACTGAAAACCAGTAAAGAAAAATCAATGAAGCCATAAATATGTTATTAGAAAAAGTCAACAAAATTAATAAAGTATAATCAGACCAAGCAGAGTAAAATAGAGAAGACAAAATGTACCAGAAACACATGTGGGGGGGGGGGCATCACTACAAATTCTGTAGGCCCTGGGATAATTATAAGGGAATATTATGGACCACTTATCAGGAACCAAGGTGCCAGCGTAGATGGAATGATTACATTCCTTTAAGATACAACTAACAGACTGACTCAAGAAAATGTGAATAAACTGAAAACACTGTATCTATAAAGTAATTGAATTCTAGCCAAAAACATTCTCACAAACAAACAAATAAATAAAACCCTTCAGTCCCAGATAATGTCGCTGGTGAAAGCTATCACACCCTCAAGGAAGAAGCAGGACCTAAAGGAAACGGCCCCTTTCAGCACAAAAGTGGAACACTGCCCAGCTCAGTTCATGAGGCCATCTGACGCTACTGTTAAAAGTAAATCCATATATCTCATAATAAGAGAAGCAGACATCCCTAACAAATTATTAGCAGATCAGATCCAGCCTAATGTAAAAGACAAAATACATCAAAATTCGTCACAAATAAGTGGGTATTGTTTTTTTGAAGCTAAGGTTGATTTAACCTTTGAAAATCAATCAATGTAATTCACCATATCAAAAGACTAAAACGGAAATGGTATATAAATACCTCAACAGATGCAGAAAAGACCTTTGACAAAATTCAATATTGATTTTTGATAAATAAAATAAAAACAAGACATATAAGTCAATTTTATCAACATGATAAACCACATCACTGAAAAAGCTACACCCAGCATTACATGTAATAGGGAAAGGCTGGTTGCTTTCCTCTTAAGACCTGAAACAAAGCAAGGATGCTCGCCTTGGCCGCCTCCACTCAACACAACACTGGGGACCCTACACAGTGCCACAGGGAAGGAAAAGGGGGGAAAGTACAGATTGAAAAGACAAAGTTAAAGCCGGCTTTATTCCCATACTACATGAAAAATCCCTAGAATCTGTGTTAAAGCTTCTAGAACTCTTAGAATGGTTTCAGCAAGATGGCAGGTTCATAATCAATACACAAAAATATCACGTATTTCCATATCCTAGCAATGATTGGATGGAAGTTAATATTTAATTAATACCATTAATTAAATACAACTGTAACGAATATTAACATATTTTTGATACTGTTGTATCAAAATAATGAAATCCTTAGGGATAAATTTAACAAAATAAATGCAAGACCTCTAGCACTAGAACGTTACCAAAAAATAAAGACCACACAAACAGTGAGAGACAGAACACTCACGGGACAGAGAAATAAATATCCTTGTGATTATTTCCGTTCTCCAAATTTGCCTATATCTTTACTGTAATCCCAATCAAGATCCCTGTAGGTATTTCTATAGAAATTGGAAAGGCGGTTCTCAACTTTATTTGCAAATGCAAAAGACCTTGACTATCTAAGATAGTTTAGAAAAATTGTGACAAAGGTGGAGGAATTGCGTTACTGAATTCCAAGGTCATGATAAATGAATTGTGGTGTGTACAGGCAAACATGGACTATTAGTTAGGAAAAAAGAGCAAATCACTGATAAACATACATCACGGCTGGGTCGCAGAAGTAGGATGCTACGTCAAGGAAGTCAGATGTGGGACTGTGCACCTGTGTGGACACTGTGGCAGGCGCCTCCAGTCCTTGGTGAGGTGGCGTCTCAGAGGCACATTCAGAGCCAGCTGTGACCCTGTCTTTCTGGAGTGGGTCTTAGCTGATACACAGACCGGAACGGGTGGAAGCGTGAGGTTTCATCGTGAATGCGGAGATGTTCATGAGGCTGTGCATTGTCTGGCCTACAAGAATATTTTCATTTGCCTTGGGGGATTTCATTAGCTGTCTGCGTGAAATTTCCAGTTTTTCTCTTCCCAGGGGTAGAGTAAGTCGAGTTTCATTTCCACTCACTATGAAGCTAAGAATGACCATGTGACTTGTTTAATCAGAGACACTTTGAGGAGGAGGAATTAAGGGGTAGGGCACAGTTCCTCCTTTGGCGGTGGTGAAAGCATGTGCCAAAGGGGCCCAAGTCCATCTGGTTCTTAGGTAACCACAGTAAATAAAGACCTTCTACCTGCCCTCAAAGAACAGGAGGCGTATGCAGGGGGTGAGCATTGTTAAAGCCACTGAGACTTGGGAGCTCTTTGCCACATCAGCACAACCAAGGTTAACCTGACTTGTACACCAACAGTGACCTAGAAATTTCCTAAGAACTGTTCAGCCCAGAGCGGCAGTATGTCTGGACCAGGCTGCAGAAATCACTTTCTTATATAAATATGTTATTTCTGTAAGTTAACACGTACTTCCTGCCCTTCCAACTCGGCTCTCTGGGGGTGGATTTTTCTGTACTTGTTCCAAGCACCGTGTTCCTATTTCTCCAAGGCATGCGGAGTTACAGCTGGTGGCACTCGGAAGAGCAGGTGCCCACCTCCTGGGCTCTGTCCTCTCCTCATCACATTAGGACCTTTCAATTTACAAGTGGAATCTGCATGTCCCGGAGGTTTACCTCTTCCCTCTTTAGGCCCCTGGCAGCAAAGGGCACAGCCCAGGGCACCTTTTGGCACCTACAGGGGAGGAAGGGGCTCAGGCTGCTCACACGATTCAGTGCCTGTCTGCTTCTTCTACAGATGGTTTTACTGAGAGTCAGTTAATGATTACAGGTGTCTACTCTGGCTTTGTGAGAATGACAGGCTTAACTGACTCTCGGTGAAACCATTTGTAGAAGAAGCAGACAGGCACTGAATCATGTGAGCAGCCTGCGCCCCTTCCTCCCAGCCCTGTGTGTCCTGGATTCCCCAGGGTAGTGTTTCCCTGCTCTTCATCTGGATAATTCCTAGTCAGATAAAAATTCCTTTGTTCAGAGAACTTAACCCGACATCCAGTGTGGGTTCTCTTCTTGAAGTCGGCATCTTTCTGTTTAATCTTGACAAACTGGTAATTATATTTCCTTTTATGTTTACATGTTGAGTTCACTCTCCACTAGGTTATGAGCACCAGTGGACCACCGTGGCAGCAGCTGTGTTCGCATTATCTAGGACACTTCCTGGCACAAAATAGACCCTCATCTGAATTTCGTTGAGTGAGTTGACTGGTTAGTAACCAGTGCCTGAGTCTCCACTCTCCGCTTACTGCGCAGTCACAGCACAGCAACTATGTGCCTGGGATAAATTATATCACCTCTCTGAGTCTCGATTTCCTCACCTGTAGGATGTCAATAAAAACAGCATTTACCTGTCATCTGCTTCGTCTTTTTATTTTTTTATTTTTTTGCTGCTTAGCATGTGAATGAATCCTGATGGAAGATGACGGCCTATAATGTGAAGCGTGCTGGAGGGTGGCCCACCTTCCACTGGAGAAGCTCAGGGGGACAAATAAACGTCCTCCCACAGCCTTCGAAGCCGAGATGTGAGTGTGTGACCAAGCCTAACTCATCCGATGCCCTGACCCAGACTTTGAACCCCGAGGGAGAGGGACCAGGAGGGAAGCCATGTAGGGAGCTACTTCTCCCCTTTGCGTCTGTGGAAGGTGAGACT
Organism: Loris lydekkerianus; assembly: GCA_963574355.1. NCBI lineage: Eukaryota > Metazoa > Chordata > Mammalia > Primates > Lorisidae > Loris > Loris lydekkerianus. The sequence continues at coordinate 17,458 of CAUYPK010092397.1, read as the reverse complement.
CAGGGCCGCTTCTCCAGGGGACTTAGTGAGAAACAGGGAGTAAGAAACAGATAATGACTTGAAAGTTCTCCAATTCTGTTAAGTCAGGCATGATTATCATTTTTTATTTATGTGTTATATAACAGTGGTTTACACTCAGGGCATGAAATTTGGCATTGTTATCCTACCCTTAAATTGTGTCGTTCTAATGCTGAAGGGAAAGTTCCTTTTCTCTCTAAAAGAAATTCAATGGACACAAAATGTGCCTTGTCATTTTATGGTAGATTTTTAAGGAAGTATTTCTATTGAAAGCCTTTCATTTTTTGGAAAATCAAAGGCAACGAAGAATATGTTACAGGTTGTCGTCTTTTCTGACCGAAGGAAAAAATATCTTTACGGCAGTTTCCAGTTTGTATGTCAGCATTTCTCTGAATTCCACTGGACATGCACCTGCTCTCACTTCCTGAGTCACCGGCCGGGATGACAGGTCTTTGGTGCACCAGAGGAAGCTCTGTTACCAGGACATGGGGTTTTTCAGCTTAATCTGAAGCAAAGAAGAAATAACAATCTTAAAGAAGGAAAGAGCCTTAAATAGGTTATGGTCCAGCTGCTTCCTTGTACAGATCGGGAAAGCAGTGTCTAAAGGAAACCAGGGTCTTCCCAAAGCACCAGTCATGAAGGCTCCCTCTCTGCTCTCCCCTGCCCCTCCCCTGCCTAGGCTCCCTGCCAATCCCAGTCTCCCCAGCTTTTGCTCTGCCTTACTGATATTTCTTCCTCTCCCAGTGGAAGCAAGGGCTGCACAGAAACTGTCCTGTGGAGAGCAGGAGTGACCTCAGGGTTTATCATGTGTGACTTTGGTTTGGCTCACCTTTCATAGCAGGTGGGAATCAGTCTTTACATTGCTAAATCAGTGCCCTAAATCATTCTCATTTTCCTTAATAAATTAGCTTCCCTGGTCTTTGGTTTTCTTTTTTTAAAGAATTCACCTTAACAAATTATAGATCTGAGACTCCGGCTGCCCCTCATTTGTCCTCTGCGTGAAGTCATGACCCAGGTGGAGAGAAAAGCTCCAACCCTTTGCCCCAACCTCACAGGGAATGCCCATGTGCACCCACTGCTGAGTTTTTTTTACCTCTCACATAGAACAAGGGCTCTGCTGTCTTAGGCGCTCCAGTTCCTTTCAAGCTCCCTAAGTAATTTAAGCAGAGGCATTTTGGAAAGGACTGTGGCCAACGCACAGGAGACGGAACGCAAGTCCTTGGTGCCTGGAAGGAGGAATCCTGCACACTGCTCACCAAAAGGAGCAAATCCTCTGATGACATCGCTCAGCCCGGGGGGGGGGGGGGCACCCTCCGTGCACTCTTAGCTCTACAGGCTCACCTATGCTGGTGTCTTCAGTGTGCCCCAGAAAATAAGGGTTCCTTAACAAGTGGCAAAGGAGGAAGAAAAATAACTGGGCTTAGATTCTGCAGTGGTGACATTACTGGGGAAAGAACATACACAAACATTCAAATCGCAAGTTTTTCTCTGTCTATGACAATTATGATACCAGGGGACCCAATTTCTCCATTTTTGCATATCTGCCCTGTAGGTGACTGGACAGATGCCTTTCCCACAAGAGGACACTGGGTAATCCACAGAACCGTCACTTATCATCATCAGGCTGAGGGTGACCTTTGCAGGGTTACCAAGTTACCTGAATTCCAAAGAGTGACAAAGTCCCCAAGAGGTGCACACATGAACTGTGTTCCTCGAGCAAAGCATGGGAGAAAGACATGGTTGTGTGCAAAGTGTAAGAAGAAATCACTGAAATCCCATCAGATCGTCAGAGACCGCGTGGACTAGTGGTTCAGTTCAGAGTGACTGTGGGAGCCTCCAGATGCGGAGTCCGCGCCCACTTGTAAGCTCCTTTGCGTGGGCTCTGCAGGGTGCTACTGAGAAAACCTGGGGTGGGAGACACGGGAAAGCCGGGCAGATACACAGACAGGTGCTGAGGGAAAGGCCAGAAGCACCACCTGCCTCCTGACCCTTTCCTCTTAGGAAGCAGAAGTCTCAAGTGCCCGGGAGAGGCGAGGCAGACTTCTACACTGAGAATGGGCCTCTGAGAAGACTCCGCTTGGTGTGTTCAAGGCTCCAGCAGAAAAAGAGAACAACACGTGAACCTTGCATAGACCTGGCTGGGAGGAGCTGACGCTCTCAATTATACAACATATGTTGCTGGAAAATCCTCTGTTGTTAAAACTTCTTAGTGTTCCACCTCAACAATGTATCAAAATCAATGTGATCTGGACTAAGAAAGTATAAAAAATAACCGAAACTAGAAAAATAATAGAATGTTAAGAAACAATGAGGTACAGAACATTTTAACGGAAGAAATAACAAAATTATCTTTTATGTAATTGTGAAATGCACAACTTTTGTACATCAAATAACACCATCAATGATATTAAAAGCAAGGAAGTTGAGAAAATCGGCTGCAATGTGTTACGTGAAAAGCCAGGAGGAGTGAACAGTAAAGTCCCCAATATCACATTAAGAAAACAGACAAAAATATGAACAGACATTTCAAAAAAGAAAAAAAAGCGTATGTCCAATGAACTTGTGGGAAACGATTCAAACTGGCCAATAATCAAAGAAATGCTAAGACGAAAGTGTGCTCTTTCCTCCTGTTTCTGGAGTTTAAGGTTATCTGGGACATCACTGTCCAGCTTCCACCCAACAGTGTGAATACTGATCTGAAAGGTGAGCTGGACGCCGAGTGCCCAGGGACACTAGGGGAAGCCGGGACTGCTGAGTGCCCTGATGTCTGCGCACACAGCAGCTTTCACGCTCACAGACTCGTCAGTCAGAAGGACTAAAGAAAACAGTGATCATAGTTCACGTGTGACCACCATTTAAAAAATAAAGTATAAGAAAGCTAATCAAATAGGTGTAGCATTAAAATAGAATACATACATCTTACTTTCACCCTTCCAAACCTTGGTGTTACCACCTGAACTGTGCTTCCCCCACCCCACCAGCTATGCTGAAGTCCTAATAGTTCAAAAGACAACCTTATTTGGAAATAGGGTTGTTGCAGATGTAATTATTTAAGATGAGTAATACTGGACTAGTATGGGCCTTAATTCAATACACTTGTTGTACCTGTATGAAAGAGCCACCCAAGACCCAGAGACCCAAAGGGAGAGGACAGCCACCTGGGGACGGAGGTGGAGAAACACCAGTGCCAGCCAATCAGAAGCTGGAGAGATGGGGAGGGCTTCCCCTCTTGGTTTCAGAGGGAGTGTGGTCCTGCTAACACTTTACTTCTGGACTTGCTCAGAGCAGGGAGAGAATACATCTCTGTTATTCTAAGCCCCCCCTCTCCCCCCAGTTTGTGATAATTTCTTACAGCAGCCCTCAGAAAGTGATAGACTAAGTATTGGGCTCATAGTAGGTGCTCAGTAAATGACGATTAGATAAATGGCTAGATGTCTCCCACCCAAAAGTGATTTCTGAAACCTATACTACATAAAACTTTTAATTCACACAAGTAATACAGTATGACCTTCAAATGTAGCCATGAGATGTTTTACCTCCTGACAATGCTGTGGTGCTTTTGAATTTTCTATTATTAGTTTTTGAACTAATCCTGAATACACTGCCTTCTCTCAGACCATGGAGGCCTGAAGAAGCAAGGACAGATGGAACTCTTGTCCATTTTATTCGAAGGCAGAAATACAAACAGACGCAGCTCTGCTGCTGTATTTGATTGGCTCACAGAACAAGCTTAGGGGAGGCTCCTGTGGCTCAGTGGGTAGGGCGCTGACCCCATATACCAGGGGTGGTGGGTTCGAACTTGGCCCTGGCCAAACTGCAACAACAACAAAAAAGCTGGGCTTTGTGGTGGGCACCTGTAGTCCCAGATACTCGGGAGGCTGAGGCAAGAGGATCACCTAAGCCCAGGAGTTGGAGGTTGCTGTAGCTGTGACCCCATGGCACTGTACCAATGAGGATAAAGTGAGACTCTGTCTCTCAAAAAAAGAAAAGAAGTCTCTTGCCGAATGGTTTTTTTTTTTTTTTTTTTTTTGAGACTTTAAATACTTGCCCCAACAAGAAAGGGATTAGTCCTATTAACTGCCAAAAAGGGAGGCATCTGTTTATTTTTACTGGAGAAGTGCTACTTTTATGCCAACAGATCTGAGATCGTGCTAAACAAGATCAAAACACTCCAAGAAGATCTAGAAAAGAGAAGAAAAGAAATTCTAGAAAATCCCCTGTGGATGGGCCTACATGGTTTTTCACCCTACCTTCTTCCCCTGCTACCCTTATTTACCCTTCACCTTTGGGCCCTGCATCCCAAAAAAAAGGTTAGAGGCAGTTAAATCAGGTCGAGGTCCAATATCACCGGCTCATTAACCAAGAATCTAACTATTATTCTTCACTGCCCTCCATAGCACCAATGACGGGTAAGATTCCCAAAGCCGGGACAACCTAAGACAGGATATGGAGAGGCTGCATGGTGGATTTCATTCATAGTACCCAAAGACGGGTAAGATCACTCTGCATTCAGTCAACCTAAGTCAGGGACCAATTGATGTTTGTATCCCCATGACGGGTAAGACTGAAACTGCAAGAGCAGGCAACCTAAGACAGGAGCTATGTTTTTCTGCCATACAAAAAACAAAAGAGGGAATTGTTGGGCCCTACCATGTGCCTGAGGCCTAGTGCAACTTCCCGAACCTGACTGGAAGTAGATTCATCGAGCTACTTCCACGTAGCAACAACTCAGCAAGGCCCGGCCTGAAACTGCCTCTACCTAGATACAGCCAATGTGGTACCATGCCACTGGCCCGACCCTGTCACGCACCTCTTCCCCCGCCTTCTTTCCCCGCCCCTTCTCCACAATGAAAAAATAAATAAATAAATAAATATTAAAAAAAGAAAAAAAAAAAAAAAAAAAAAAAAAAACAGTAACAAGGGACATACAAATGCACAATAAAATGACAAAACCAGGGAGGGGGGGGAATGGGAGAGGAAGCAACTAGTATGCACCAGGTACACAGTTCTGGAAATGATATGTATTTACTTCTCCAGCTGACTGGGTGACAGCATTGATCTCTGATTATCTCTGAAAGTGGGAGGGATGTAAACATGTGAGGAGGGCTAGTACTGCATTAACCCAAGGAGACTGGCTTGCAACATCCAATTTCATCCTTGGAATAACCTGAAGGGTAGGTGCTTTCATGATACTTGCACAGGTGAAAAAGTCAAAGTTTCAAAAGTTGAAATAAACTTGACCTGGTCACTATGGCCAGTAAAGGATAAATGCAATTGTGTCCCCAATGACCTAATTCCATTAGGTAACAACATGCCCTCCTAATGCATAAAAGGAAAGGTACACTCCATTTGGACTAAGAAACCGAGAAAGCTGAACCAAGTCCAGCATCCTTTGGTGAACTTAAGCTGAGAAGGAGAATTCATATCTTTGGCATTAGAAACACCTGCATTTCATTTCTGGCATATAAAAGTAGCCAGCAAATCTCTTCCCTATCCTTTGTTTCCATCTTCTCTGTAAGATTCTAAATACAGCTACTAGTATAGGATATGTTATCTTTTTTTTTTTTTAATTGTTAAATCATAGCTGTGTACATTAGTGCAATCAAGGGGTACAATGTGCTGGTTTCATATACAATCTGAGATATTTTCATCTCTTTTGAAAATATATATAATTAGAATTAGAATTCAAATGGTGAATTAGAATTTCTACAGCACATTGCAGGAAATGCATTTGAAGCATTGATTAGCTAATCTGTTTTAGCTGTGTTTTTGAGGAAGCCTTTTAATTCTGATTCTTCTGGAAGGAAGAAGCTTGTGAAACTACATTTCCATACTGTACTTGGGGGAAAGGATGAGTAGAGAGGGGCATTTTGTACCTTCGTGGAGTTTCTCATCTTTGCAATCACCTCCTGGAGAACTTGAGAATAACTAAGGCATGAGACATCAACACCTGTAAGTCTAATACAGTTTCAGTGACTTGATAGTTTCGTGACTCAGAGCCTCTTATTTGTTAAATTACAATAATAATCTCATAGGGTTGTCATGAGGATGAAATGAGAAAATGTTGCCGCAGTACTTAGTAATGTACCTAGCATAGATTATTTGATTCATTTAAAGTGCACTTTTAATGTTTTGTTTTAGTTTGAACATGATATTTTTTAAGATACAGGAGTTTGAAAACAAATGTGATTGAATGTTTTCTGTGTACCAGATAGTTTACAGAGTGCTTGGTATTCATCAGTGGAGGAGGACTGGGGCCCTGTGTCTGGAGAGACAGATACAGACACATAATTAACCTGAAATTGATAAATACAACATGGGAAATGCATGGATGCTGTGAGGTGCGCCAGGAGAGTAGGCAGCCTGGTATGCTTGTGGATAGAGTGACATCAGTTAAGTCTTCCCTGAGGGAAAGAGAGGAGGTGGGGTCCCAGGATGCATGTGTGTGGAGGCTTCATCAGTGCCGGTGAGTGTGCTCCTGACCCTCAGAAATTCAACCTAGGGAAGCCCAGGCAGGCGCACATTCCTTATTCCCCGCAAGCATTTAACCCAGATTCCCTTCCTTCTTTCTTAATCATATGAATAGATTTAGCTGTGACAAAACCTCAAATAAAAATGACTTAAATAGGATAGGCCTATTTTTTTTTCTCTCTCTCCCTCTCTCTTATTTACCCAGATGTCCAGAAGTAGGTTGTCTTTAATGACAAGGAACTGGGATTCTTCTGATTTGTCAGCCACAACTCGTGGGGTTCTGTTTCATCCCATGGTAGCTCATCGTGAAATATGGCTCCAACCACTACTTTCTCATCGTAGCTGACAAAAAGGAAAAAATAGGGGAAGAAGGGCATTTTGCTTCTACTTAAAGGCATTTCTCAGGACTAACACTTCAATATACAAGGGAAATAATAGATGCAATACACAGTAGAACGTGGTAAGTTGGCCACCCAGGAATGGTAATGAACTGGTCAGTGGACAGAGGTGGTCAGCATAAGAAACTAGGCCTCCTGTACTGACTAGTACATGTGGGGCTTGTCGGGTCTGTGAAAATTAGGTCAACTTGAAGTGGTGGTCAGTGTAGAGAGGTGGTCAGTGTAGAGAGGTAGTCGGTGTAGAGAGGTGGTCGGTGTAGAGGGGTGGTCGGTGTAGAGAGGTGGTCGATTATGGAGGTTCTCCTGTTACTTAAATGCTCCCACTTAAATAATGGGACTAAGATCATATAGGTGCTGAATGTCAGGTTTTACATTCACACCCAAGCGATCCAGCTCCAAATCCCACTTTCTCTAGCACTGTTCCATACTGCCGCTCTTCTGCGTCTGCTGAGATGGTGACCTTGTGTTCTATTTTAAAAGACGAATAGGTGTCTGATCAGCTGGGGAAACTGGAGAGTAAGATATCTCTAGACAGAAAGAATAACATGCAAAAGAAGGAAGGACTCAGTATACTTACCTATAAATGGGAAAAGTGCATCTTTTCTCCCTGAGCTGTTCTGAATCAGTGAGACCAAGTGGACAAGCACACATACCCCAGAGCCTACACTTGGAAATCACTCAGAATCTGTGACAGATTATACCGGAGCCTGTGGGAGATGCTAACCTACCATAGGGACAGCATAATTAAGGTTGTGTTAATGATGTAAGTGTTGATTATACTAAAGCATTTGATACAGTCTGTAAAAATTTAATTGGAGCCTTAATTCTAATTGTTTTCTACATGAATTGAAAGGTGGCCCAAGGAGAGCAATATAAGAAAACTCAACCAGTAATATATTAATTGTAAAAAGGTGTCTAAATGGAGGACTGCAATGATTTTTAGTTGTGTTCATTATCCTTAGAAATTATCTGCCTGGGTGCCTTAGGACAAACAGTGTTGGTCACTTAAAATTACCAAGCCTGTGTTAAGGACATTCCCAGGGAGAGCTTCACTGTTCACCACCTCTATGTGACATTGGTCTACTTGAACACATTTAATCATTTTTTACCCGAGGGTGTAGACCCTTTCCTGCCCTGCAGCTGCCCACACAAAATAATTAAGCACAGAATCCTACCAGTTGAGTCTGTCTTAGAGATCACCATGTTCAGCTCAATTGTTTTGTAGACCTCTCACCTGAGGTCTTGTGGACCTCTCACCTGAGGTCCAGAAAAAAAACTTCTCAGACATTACACGGTGTCATGCAGTTGGGACAATGAGTTAGTCTTTGGATCTGTGAATTACAGGCAAATCCAAAGATCCAGGACCAGAAATGAAGACCGTTTTACTGTAGTCCAGGGCTCCATTGACGTTTCAGAAATAAAGAGCCCAAGGAGCTTCAAGACTAGGAACAATGAGCAGAAAATAATATCCTCATAAAAATGCATTTAAATCATCTCTGTCTGTGCCTGAGTGGAATTTTATAGATCCACCTTCGTATGCACTCCAGGGCATGATGGCTGTTTATGTTACCCCAGCTATCTTTTCATTCATCCCTCCAGATCCACTGTTCAGCTTTCCTCACCCTCACCTAGTCCTGAAAAAACTGACCTGCATACTTTTCTCTTGTCCTCTGATGTTGGGTTGGGCCCAGACAATGGCTGGCACCAGCAGGAGGTGGGAGAATGGGTAGAGACTGAGGTCGCATCTGCATGGTTACCTGTCTCCGGCACTGCAGGACACATCACTGCCATAGCTCAACTCCCCTCACGTGGCTCCAGGCACAATCTTTCCACTGGTCTATTCATGTGTGGTAAAGACTTTTCAGGGTCGTTAGCCTTGGTATGCTACGCTGTCTTTGGTCAGTTTCCTTAAAACCAGTAAATAGTTTTAAATTATTAAACTTTCTTTAAATCAGACGGTTTAAAGGCACTGTGCTCTTTCTGCCTTCTCTTGGGTAATAAAACTGATACTCTGTATACCTTCCTGAAATGATGTAATATGTCTTTCTAAATAAACTGTAAATAATATTTTAAAATGCAGAAGGTGTCCAAAAAATTTAAGAGAGGAAAAAACTGTGTTAAATTGATAATACTCAAGTCACATTTGACTTCTGCAATTACAAAAGGTGCTCAACATGACTTGTATTCATCTTTTAGTATCCGTATGCATAGTATATTGAGTATGACTTTTTTTTTTTTTTTTTTTGAGACAGAGTTTCACTCTGTCACCCTGGGTAGAGTGCTGTGGCATCATAGCTCACAGCATCTTCAAATTCTTGGGTTCAAGTGGTCTTCTTGCCTCAGCCTCTCAAGTAGTTGGATGGCAGGAGCCTGCCACAGTGCCCGGTTAGTTTGAATAGAGATGGGGTCTCACTCTTGCTCAGGCTGGTATTGAATTCCTGAGCTCAAGCGATCCACATGCCTCAAGCTCCAAAACTAAAAGGATTATAGATGTGAGCCAGTACACCCACCTATAGTATGACAATTTTAATACAGTTTTTCCTTTCTTAAAAAGTATATGCATGTTTAGTACCCTCTGTATATTTATTTTTATACACTGAAAATCAGTTTACAGCAGGTCTCATTTCTCTTGATGTATTTATTTTCAGATTCTGGTACATGCTAATGCCCCGTTACTATTTTCTGATTAAAATTTGTGCGTTCAACTTAATCAATATACACTTTGACTGTTCAAATAACTTGAGCCAGATACTACATCTGGAAATTATTTCTTGCATTAATTCATGTGGTCTTCAAAATACTCCTGAAATAGATGTTGTACTTTCTGCTTTATGAGACTGAGGCTTCTGTAGGCAGATTAAATGACTTTTCAAAGTTTATAGATCTAAGAGGAGTGCCAACATCAGACCATTTAGCAAATATACAACCCAGGATAAACTATAAAGAGTAACTAGCTTTGTGGAATGTCTTGAGCAATGTTAAAGTGTAGTCGTCTGGTTCTCTGTAGTAAGAGCTGTAAGGGGAATAGGAGGAGAAAAATCTATTACATTAATATGCACATACAAACTTCAGAGGAGAAAGCTTCAATGAAATGTTTAAAATGATGCATATGGAATCAGGATAAGCTTCATACTAATTTGTACAGAATATTATAGAGGGAGAGTAGTTTGATGGCTAAGAACAAGCTCCTGGATTTGAGTTCAAGACACTTGCTAAATGGATATATTTGGGAAATTAATTCAATAATTTTGGGCTCACAGTTTAATAATCTCTGCTTGAAATGTGTGTGTGGCCTTCCAGACTGTTAACTCAAGGACAGGCTCGCTCTCTCATTCAATTTAGAATTTGGATACTTAGCCCTCTCTACTGAGCATGAAATGAATACCAGGGACTTGATTAGGAGTATATATTTTCTTTCTTTCTTTTTTTTTTTTTTTTTAAGTAATCCCCATGACTGTGATTTAAATTCAATGTTATAATTCTTGCTATGGTTGTAATGTTCATATATAAAATTCATATGTTGAAATGTAACTCGTAAGGTGATATTATGAAGAGGTGGTGACTAATTAGATTATAAGCAATCTTTTCTCATGAATGGGATTAGTGTTCTTCTAGGAGAAACTCAAGGGACCTTGGTTACCCCTTCAACCACCAGAGGACACATGTGCGTCAAGAAAATGCTGTCTTTGAAGCAGAGAAGGAACACTTACCATACACTGCATCTGCTGGTGCCTTGATCTTGGAGTTCTCACCACTAGAACTGTAAGCAATAAATTGATGCTGTTTGTATCAATTACCCAGTCTAAGGTATTTTGTTACAGCAGTATATAGTAACTAGGAAAATTACCTTGATTTTATTTTAAATAGGTAAAGAACCAGTCCAGGAATTCACTACAGTATACAGGGCTCAGTGAATAGCAAGTGTGAGATAGATGACTTAGCTTTGAGTTGAGTAAATATGTACCTAATTCTTTTGTTTTCTTTTCCTTTTTTTTTTTTTTTTTTTTTTTGAGACAGAATCTCACTTTGTCACCCTAATAGAGGGCTGTGGCATCATAACCTCAAACTCTTGAGTTCAAGTGATCCTCGTATCTCAGCCTCCCGAGTAGCTGGGACTATAGGCACCCACCACAACAACCAGCTATATTTTAGAAAGAGGTCTCGCTTTGGCTAAGGCTGGTCTGTGAGCTCAGGTGATCCACCTACCTCGGCTTCTCAGGGTGGTCTGTGAGTTCAGGGGATCCACCTACCTCGGCCACCGGGCCATGCCTAACCTATTCTTAACTTAATTATCTTAATTATTATCTTTTTTTTTTTTTTTTTTCCACTAGTAGATTTGTACAAAATTTTCCAAGGAAATTTGAGAAGTATGGAAAACCTTATTTGGGTTAGTGACTATTCTTAAGCAGTCAGGATATTTGGTATTCCACCGACTCAATAAGTATCAGTAATTCAACTCTCATACATCTAGTCACCTAGTCAAGCAACAGACTTCAGACATGAATTAGGTCTTAATCCTCATTGCAATATGACAACCATTGATTTTTTTTTTTTTAACGGAGTCAAGAAACATATTCAGGGGACTGTTTGTTACATTTCAGTGATGAGTGAACTGCTTAGTACCAGCAAGAAAAAGCGTGCCTTATAATAAATGAGAAAGGAAGGAGGCTGTTCTTGTCACCCAGCTGACCACTGGTATGTGCTCAGCCAGCATGAGTGTCACATTAGCATAGCATCTTGCAAACAATTTTGCCATACAGGACGTAACACTGTTCTCTAATCAGGTGTACCCAGGTGGAAGACAAAATGACAAAATAAAATGAGCAAGAGAAAAGGCCAAGATTATTTACTCTAGGAATGGAGAAAATAACTCTTCAGAATGACAAGTTAAACACATGAAGAAGAAATACTCTGGAGTTTAAGAGCTCACAAATCAGCCATTTTAAAGTGAAACTTACAATATTTTGACATTGTGGAAGAACAAATTGAATTTTTTATGTAATTTAACCTTTTTAAATAAAGACCATGAAAAAACTCCTTTATTATGACAGGGAAAAAAGAGCAAGATGACCAACAATTTAAAGTGACAGCACATGGAAATAGTAGTCATTTCAGAATAAGGCATTAGGGCAATAAAAATAGAATAGTTCTTCAAAACGCGGGGTTTTAATGAAACATTTATAAGCAAGAGTGTGGCTTGATATGGATAGATTATACAGTCTCAGAATTAAGGACTGGGTGGTCTTGGGAAAGTTTTAACTTCCCCTGTACCCCTACCCCCGTCAATCTCTCTTTTTCTCTTTCTATGATCTTTAAAATGGCCATAATAATAACAATGGCCCCTTCCTAGGATTGTGGAGAAAATTAGATGAGTTAACAAACAGAATGCTTATCAAATATGGTGCTTATTAGATGATAAACATTTAATAAAATTAGCACCATCATTTTTTATAAAGAAATCTAGTAGCTAGTATTTATTGGAAATTTACCACAGGCTGGATATCCTCCAAGGTATTTTTATATATTATTACATTCAATCCTCAAATTGCTTCTCTAATAAGAGGCAGCATTACAAAGCAGAAGATTATGGCTTTGTGGCTATCATAGTGAGGTCCAAATCCTACATCTGACACTTCTTCGCTATGTGACTTTTGCAAAATGCTTAACATATTTAAATGTTAGTGAAAGATCTGTAAACCTGAAATATTAATTATTAGCTCATGATGATGGTGCGTGTACAAGTATCTATAAATGTGTACATGGATGGACACACAGTCATGCATTGACAAACAGCGATGGGAATATGTTCTGAAAAATGCTTTATGAAGTGATTTCATCATTGAGTGAACATCATACAGTATGTGCTTACACAGAGCTGGGTGGTGTGGTTACTACACTCCTAGGCTGTGTGGTGTAACTTGTGGCTTCCAGATAACAAACTTGTACAGCATTAACTTATTGCTATTATATTGAATGCTATAGGCAGTTGGACACACCGATATTCATGTATCTAAACATAGAAAAGGCATAGTAAAAATATGGTATAAGAGATTTTAAACTGGTACACCTGTATGTGAAATTTACATAAATGGATCTGCAGGAGAGAAAGTTGTTCTGGGTGAATCAGTGCATGGTGAGTGACTATAAAGGCAACGTTACTATACTCTACTATGGACTGTAAATATTGTATACTTTGGTTATACTACATTTATAAAGATATTTGCTTTCTTCAATAATAAATTAATCTGAAATAACTAACTTTTTCATTTTATATGCCTTTAAATTTTTAAACTTTTTGGCTCTGTTGTAATAACACTTAAAATACAAACACACTGTTCAGCTGTACTAAAATATTTTCTTTCTTTACATTCTTATTCTATACGCTTTATTATTTTTAATTTTTTACTTTTTAAACATTTTTTTTTAACCTAAGACACAAACACTCATTAGCCTGCCCAGGGTCAGGATCATCACTATCACTGTCTTCCTCCTCTACACCTTGTCCCACAGGAAGGTCTTCAGGCATAATAACAATGTGTGGCACTGTCCTCTACCATGAGAACAATGCCTTCTTCTGGAACACCTCCCAACTTGGCTAAGGCTATTTTTTTTCTTATACCTCTTTAATTATTATGGGTAATGTTAATTGTTTATACTTATAGGGTACATTGATGTTTTGTTACAGGAATACAGTGTGGCTTAATCAAATCAGGGTAATTAGAGTATCCACCACCTCAGGATTGACGCTTTCTTTGTGTTAGGAACACTTCCATTTCACTCTTTTAGTTATTTTAAAGTATGCATTAATTTATTGCTGATTATAGTCATTTTGTTATGTTGTCAAATATTTTATCTAACTATATATTTTTTGCCCTTATTAACTCTCTACTTTATCCTTCTTTTCTGCCACCTTTCCCAGCCTCTGGTCACAGTGACTCCAGTCTCTGTCTCCATGAGATCAATTGTTTTTAATATTTAGCTTCCACATATGAGTGAGAAGATGAGAGATTTTTCTTTCTGTGCTCGGCTTTTCTCACTTTACATAATGTTCATAATGTGCAATATACACTATTGCAAATGGAAGGGTTTTGTTCTCTTTTTGTCTGTATAATATTCTACTGCCGAATATGTACCACAATTACTTTATCCATTGATCTGTTGCTGGACAGTTAGGTTGGTTCCACATCTTGGCTATTGTGAATAGTGCTACAATAAATAGGGAAAAGCAGTATCTCTTTGGCATACTGAATTATCATCCTTTGGATACACGCCCCACAGTGAGATTTCTGAGTCACATGGTAGTTCTATTTTCAGCTGTTTGAGGAACCCCCATCCTAATTTACACTCCCACCAACAGTGTATGAGGGTTTCTGTTTCTGCACACATTTTCCAGAATTCATTACTTCCTGTCTGTTTGATAAAAAGCCATTTTAACTGGGATGAGATGATATCTCATTGTACTTTTGACTTGTGTTCCTCCAATGACTAATGACGTTGAACATTTTTTTATATACCTGTTGGCCATTTGTATGTCTTCTTTTGCAAAATGACTACTCAGATCCTTTGCCTATTTGAGTTCCTTAAACCTGAAGAGACCCAGAATTGGAGCTCCTTACAGATTCTGGCTGTTAGTCCCTTGTCAGATGGTTAGTTTGCAATTTTTCTTTTCTTTTTTTTTTTTTCCCATTCTGTGGGTTGTCTCTTCATTTTATTGATTGTTTCCTTTGCTGTGTAGAAGCTTTTCAGTTTCATGTGACTTCATTTGTCCAGTTTTTGGTTTCGTTGCCTGAGCTTAGTGGGTAGGACTCAGGAAGTCCTTGCCCAGACCAATGTCCTGAAGCATTTCTCTTCTTTCAGAAGTCCATATTTTCAGGTTTAGATTTAAGTCTTTAATCTTTGTTAATTTGACTTTTGTATTCGGTGAGAGATAAGGGTTTAGTTTTATTCTTCTGCATATAGACATCCACTTGTCTCAACACCATTTATTGGAGAGACAAGAGACTGTCCTTTCCCCCACCACATGTTCTTGGCAGCTTTACCAAAGATAAGTTCACTATAGATGTATTTCTATGGTTTTTATTCTGTTCCACTGATCTATGTGTCTATTTTTATGCCGGTATCATGTTGTTTTGGTCACTACACCTCTGTAGTATAATTTGAAGTCAGGTAATGTGATTCTTCTATTTTTGTTCTTTTTCTCTACATGGATTTGGTAATTCTGGGTCTCTTCAGGTTTAAAATAAACTTTAGGATTTTTTTTTTTTTTCCTATTTCTATGAAGAATGTCATTGGTATTTTAATGGAGGCTTATACTGAATCTATACATTTCTTTGGGTAGTATGGACATTTTAACAATATTTATTCTTCCAATTCACAGGCAATGAATGTTTTCCCATTTATTTCTGTACTCTTTTATCAATTTTTATAGATTTTGTTGGAGAGATCTTTCACTTTTTTGGTTAAGTATATTCCTAGGTATTTTATTTATTTATTTATTTATTTATTTTTTTTTTGCTACTGTAAATGAGGTTTATTTTCTTGGTTCTGTGCTCACCTTACATGCTGTTGGCATATAGAAATGCTACTATGTGTGTTGATTTTGTGTTCTGCAATTTTACTGGATTTGTTTAACAGGTTTTACGGGGTTTGCCTATGTGTGTCTGTGTGTGTACATGTGTGTGTGTGTGGAATTCTTATGTGTTTCCAGATACAAGATAATATAATCTGTAAACAAGAATAATTTGACTTCTTTCTTTCCAGTTCGGATGCCAGTTCTCTAGCTAGAACTTCTAGTACTATGTTGAACAACAGTGGTGAAAGTGCACACCCTTACCTTCTTCCAGATCTTAGAGGAAAAGCTTTCAGTTTTTCCATTCACTTTCAGTTTTCTCCATTCACTATAATATTGATCATTGTTCTTTCGTATATAGCTTTTATCACGTTAACATAAATCCCTTCTACACCTACTTTTTTCAGAGGTTTTATCATAAAAGGATGTTGAATTTTATTTGAATGCATTTTCAGCATCAGTTGGAAGATCACATGATTTTATTGTTTATTCTGTTGATATGATGTATCATACTGACTGATTTGCATATGTTGAATCATCCTTGCATCCCTGGGACAAATCTCACTTAATCATGATGAATAATCATTTGAATATGTTGTTGGATTTGGCCTGCTGGTATTTTGCCAAAGATTTCTGTATCTATGTTCACCAGAGATATCGGTCTATAGTTTTCTTTCTTTCTTTCTTTTTTTTTTTTTTTTATCTCTTTGGTTTTTGTATTGGGGTGGTACAGGCCTCATAGAATGAGTTTAAAAGTTCTTCCTTCTTTTTGATTTTTCTGGATAATATTTAAGTGGATCACTATTAATTCTTTTTTGAATGCTTGATAGAATTTAAAAGTGAAGCCATCAAGTCCTGGTCTTTACTTTAACGGGAGGCTTTTTTTTTTATTATTGCTTCTGTCTTGTTATTGGATCATTAAGATTTTAGATTTCTTGCTGGTTAAATCTTGATAGGTTGTGTACATGCAGGAATTTATCTGTTTTTTTTCTTCCAAGTTTTCCCATTTATTGGCAAATAGTTGCTCATAGTAGTCTTTAATGATCCTTAGAATTTGGGCAGTATCAGTTGCAGGTCTCCTTTTTCATCTCTGATTTTATTTATTTGGATCTTCTCTCATTTTTGTTAATCTAGCTAAAAGGATGTACATTTTATTTATTTCATCAAAAAGCCAACTTTAGTTTTGTTGATCTTTTTTAATTTTTATTATTTATTTTCTTCTACTAATTTTGGTTTTGCTTTGCTTTTGATTTTCTAGTTCTTTGAGATGCATCTTTAGGTTGTCCAGTTAAAGCTTTTCTTTCTTTTCTTTTTTTTATTTTTTTGATGTAGGCAGTCAGTGTTATAAACTTCCATCTCAGTGCTGCTTTTGCTAAATCTCATAGGTTTTGATACATTGAGTTTTTATTTTCATTTGTTTTATTAATTTATTTATTTTATTTTATTTTATTTTTAGTTTCCTTCCTAAGTGCTTCATTTACCCACTGGTCAATCAGGAGCGTATTGTTCAATTTCCATGTAAGCACATATTTCTGTATTTTCCAAAGTCCCCCTTTTTATTAATTACTAATTTTATTTTATTGTGGTCAGAGAAAATACTTGATACACTTTCATTTTCTTTTTAATTTTTTTTATTTTTTTATTGTTAAATCATAGCTGTGTCCATTAGTGCAATCGCCTGTACCCATTCTAAGATGAACCATAGATGTGGCCCCATCCATTACCCTCCCTCCACCAAAAACTTCCCCTTCTCTTCCCCTTCCTTGGCCCTTTCCCCCTAGTCTTGTGCTATAGTTGGGTTATAGCCTTCATGTGAAAGCTATAATTTAGCTTCATAGTAGGGCTGAGTACATTGGATACTTTTTCTTCCATTCCTGAGATACTTTGCTAAGGAGAATATGTTCCAGCTCCATCGATATAAACATGAAAGAGGTAAAGTCTCCATCTTTCTTTAAGGCTGCAGAATATTCCACATGTACCACAATTTGCTAGTCCATTCGTG
>CAUYPK010092396.1:0-42245 GCA_963574355.1 Loris lydekkerianus | reverse complement strand
ATATGTTTGTCACATCCCCCCCCAAAAATTACAAATTTGGTTTTTTTTCAAAAAAATAGACAAACACAGACAAGATTGATTTAATTTTTTTTTTTTTTTTTTTTTTTTTTTTGCAGTTTTTGGCAGGGGCTGGGTTTGAACCTACCACCTCTAGCATATGGGGCTGGCGCCCTACACCTTTGAGCCACACGTGCCGCCCTGAGTTAACTTTTGACGGAACAACAACAACAAAAAAAACTATTGTGGGTAGCTCACGGTCTGAGTACTAAAAAGTTAGAAAATGACATTAGGTACTATTTGTCTTCTGCCAGATCTGTGACATGTATTGTCTTACTGAGTCCCCGTAACCTGCTAAAGAAGATGTTTGTCCTGTTTTTTACAGGAGGGCCTAGAGGCTCAGAAAAGTTAAGTATTTTGCCCAGGGTCACACAACTGATAATTAGTCATGCCAGAACTTACTTAGTCTGCCTGAAATGCTGATGGTCTTAACGATGTACCCACATTCCTCCCCAAACATAGGGTATCGTTGGCCCCAGAGATCCCCCACACCCACAGGACAGCTATGTCCACAACATGTGCAAGTGACTTGACAGAAGGCCAAGTGGGGGCTCACGCGGCCTTGGGTTTTAGTCCCTGTTTACCTACAGAATCTGGCAGCTATGGACAAGTCATTAACTTTCCTCTACCCTGTTGATCAAACAGAATGTACTGGATTAAAGTTTTTCGATCCAAGTCTTGTGTAACATTAATCACTTCTATTTTATACCCAGGAGGTCAGGGACAAAAGGGAAGCCAGGACATTGGGAGCTGACCCTCTGTCCCAGGAGCCAGGCTCACGAGGGAGTTGGATACATTTGTTAGCAAACAGAATTGGATGGTGCTCAGTTGCCTTCCATCTCAAATATTTTGAAATTCTACTGAATTTTACATACAAGGAGAGAAGAAAGGGGAAGAGAGGGACTTCGGGGAGTCATGGGGAGTGATGGGGGCTCACCTTGGAGCTGTTATTACACAGCAACCACCGTGTACATACTTAGCTTGTAAGCTTATTTAGGATACGTCTGGAGTGGGGGAGCTGGCGGAGATAATGGAGAAGGAAACTAAATTCTTCCTTTTGAAATGATCAGTACTGCACAGACCAAGCACTATAGAAATAAACAAAAAGGAAAACAGACCTGGATCAAATTGATAGAAGTTGAGCTGCTGCCAAAGATGAATGAACATGTCAAAGATGCTAACAATTTCTTTCCTTTGTTCTCAGCCACCCACCCTGCCATCAGCCATTTTCAGCCTTAAGATCAATTCTTTTTCAGGCAAATGAACACACTTCTTTCATTGCGATAACCACAGGTAAACCTCCCCCTCTCCGCCATCCCACATGGTTGGAATCTGAACAAAGGTGAACTGTCTGGAAGCTAAAGAATTCTTGTTTTCATTTGTATCTTTGCCCAGGGTAGTGGCAAATATTGTTTCATGAGTTTCTAGCTTAGTTTTAGAGCTCAAAGGATAAAGTGCTCCTACAAGAAAGAATGAGGAGAGAGAAAAGAAGGCAAGGAAAAAAATTAAACTAAACTATTTGAATATTTCATTCATTCAGTGTACAGAAACCTTCTCTTCCCAGGAGAGGTGACAGTATGCCACAACCTTGGTCTGATCTACATCTACATCTACCAAAGTCCTCATCTACAGATACGGAGAGTAACAAACTGAGGGAATTTTTCTTTTTGTATTTCTATTCCAAAAACAGGACTTAAGAATAAAATCTTCAGACTCTTTGCTGATGTTTCTACCATGAAATCAAGCTGCCTAATAAGTCACATTCTTCAGGCCACAAAAAGGTTGGCACATAATAGGTGCTCAATAAATATTTGTCAAATGAATTAAAGAACAAAAGAAAAAGGCCCAGAAGGTATGTACTGAGGGCTGACAACATAAGTGGACTGATTGGTTGACATTTTAAAAGATTTGTGTATCTTTGAACTCAGGTCCAGAATAGCCTCTCCCACATCCTTCTTCAAAATGTTTTACAATATCCTTCATTATTCAAATTTCAGACCAGGTTTTTCTTCTGAGAAGCTTTCTCAGATCAGCTGAGATGATTGTACCTTCTTGTGAGTTCTATCAACTTTTATTACTACCACTTATTATTACCACTATGTTCTGCTAGGTGGCAACTTTTGAAGTTACTCAACATTCTTCAGCTTGGTAACTTTTTGGCTTGTCTCCCCACCTAGAACTCCCAGAGGCCAGGCCTGTCTGTCCACACCCACCTCTGTAAGTGTTCTTAGGGCCCTGGAACTAAGTCTTCTAGAGCAATAACAGACGAAAGCTGGCATATTTTAAAGCTAACTTTATCACTTATTCCTACATTCCACTTCTTCAGACTAGCTGAAAGGTCTTTATCAGGTAGATAGGTGTACCAAAGTACTGATGAGTAAAATTATATATGACTAAGGTTTCCTCAAACTATTCCTAAAAACGTGATGTATTGAGATTGGGAAGTAGTTAACAATTGTTGAAGCTGGATGATGGTGACTGGGCATTAGTCATACTATCTTCTGTACTTATGTATTCTGAGCAGATCACAAGTTACCATGGTTAACAAATTAAATTGTCTAGAAAATTATCATTTCTGTCTTAAATACCAGTGAGGGTATCATTTTTCTAGCTATCATGTTTAATATACTAAATTATCCAACCCAGAAAATTAGAATTTTTAGTCAATACTGGCAAGGATATGGTGAAATTGGCACAGATAGAACCACCGAGGACGGTAAAAACTAGTGATATCAAGAGATGTTAATATTATTCATGCCAAGAACAATGCAAATATGCAAATCTTAACCCCAATATTCCTACATGTGTGACTCTACTAAAAGAAAGTAATCCAAAAGAGGAAACGATTTTCAGTGCAGTGTCATTTAAATAGTGATGATTAGAGATAATAATAGACTAGCTATTAAATATGAAGAACACACTCTGTTCCCAGAGCTATGTTAAATGCTTTATATACATTATTCTTCTTTAAGCAACCCTTCCAGGACTGTATTATCACTTCCTTGGCACAGAAGAAGATAGCACATCCCCAAGATCACCCAGCTAGGAACTGGCAGAGCATGAAATCTGGGTCCAGCTGGCTCCAGGGCCCACACTTTCCAGTCCTACACTAAAGTAACCTGAAATCCAAATGCCAGGCAATAGAGGGTGCTTAATTAAATTATGGTACATCCACTGGATGAATATTGCACAATTAAACAAGTTTATTCATGAAGCCAAGCAACATGGGAACATGCTAAGTGAATAAAATGCAAAATGAAAACTGTTTATAAAGGCACCTAAGAAATGTGTATGTATGTGAGAAATATGTATATGAAAAAGCACGACAGGGAAACTACACAAAACAGAAATCATGTTGAATCACAAGGCAGTTCCCCTAGTTATGGGCCATGTGATTATTTCTTTTTTAATTAAAAAATTGAAGGTGGGGTAATTTGAACTAAGGTGCACACAACTGCTGATGGAACCGAGGCACTTTAGTAGGGATGTTTCCATAAATAGTGCAAACCATAGTTTCTTCAAATAAGTTTTCTTCTTCTTCTTTGGAACCCCACCAAAACTAAAGGAAGAAATATTCCTCTTCTCCTGCCCCAGATATCTTCCCAATGACCTCTGCTAGGCATTCACCTACTTTGATCAGGAAGCAAGAATTATCCTATAGTTTCCTCTTGCAGCAGATGCAGAGTAGAAGGTTACGAGATGAATGTCTTAAACATACCTCAAGAGAAAAAAAAAAAAAAAAAGAAGACGACAGCTTAAATGAATCTACGAAAGATTGTTTCATGATTGAGTATCTCTCTGACTCTTGTGAAATCTTCTCACAAGTCATTTGCTATTAGTGTGACTGAAAAAGCACCAGAAACTAGGAGATCCATTCTCCATTTTACCATCATCTAGCCCCAGCACATCCTAGCTGCATCGACCAGACTGCTAATCGCCCCAAAATCCCACTTCATAGCCCAGCTTCCTATGTTATTTTTCTCTTTCTCCCCTTCACCTTCCCTGGAAAGACACATCAGACTGGTTCCCAGAGACAAGTTCACTGTGAGATTATGGACGTGGAAGTGCTTTGGAATCTATGAAATGCTGTACAGACGGGAGGTTATCTTGACGAAAAAGCTGATACATGCCTTTGTGTGTTTCTTTTGCCATAAATGAATTCCAGAGATGTTCCTTGGGGAGGGGAAACCCCCCACAACTAACTAGATCCCAGGTTATTTTAACTGCCAGAACCAGGGTTGCCATAAATAACCAGCTTTTTATGACAAAGCTTCTGCAACTGCCCTGGGGATCATTATCACCTTGAAAAAAACGCTAATCTGTGAGCCAAACCACATGACCAGTTGTGATTCTATGTGGTATTCATCAGTACCTGTCACCAAGATAACAGCTTAATCTTGAAAAGGGGAGGTTAGAATATTTTAGAGAGAGAGCCCTTCAAGAGACTCCTCTTTAAAAAGCTAAACAAAGAGAAAAGGTTTTGAGGAAAGAACGAAAACAGAACGAGCCAGAGAGCCAACTGGAAGAGAAAGCTGTGCCAAAGCCGCCAACCTCCAGGGAGTTAGTGCAACGTTTGTTGAAGATTATGGAAAAGCTACTGTTTCAAAGCCTCTGGACTTCAGAGGGAAAAACACAAGACGCAGTTTGCTGAACAGAGAGTCTTAAACAATTCAAGTTCAAACAAACAGAATTCCAGGAATTAGGAAGAGAGGAAATTGCAAGGTGCTCTGCAAACACTGCGAAGAAAAGGATGTTTAACTATTACATGTCAGTGAAAAAAATGGAGACCTTTTTGTGATGGCATTTATTTTGGAAGTGGAAGATTGGTAAGGACAGGAAATAATAATAGTAACAGTAATTGTAATAATAAATGGTGGTATAACTAGCAGCCAGGCTTTTTTGATCATTCGTTAAGGGCAGAATGGTGCTGAGCACTTTGTAAGCGTCATCTTCTTTAATCTCCATGGCAACCTTGGAGCTCAGTCCGACTAATGATTCCCTTTATAGATGAGGAAACTTTGCAGACAGGCTCTACAACTTCTTTGAGGTCACAGTGACAGGACTATGATTCAAACCCAGATTTGCTTAAAAGCGTAGGCTTTGAACCCTTTACACACAGGTATATAATTACTAGGTTTCACAGAGCAATGCTATTTTTGAAGATTACTGACAATTATAAAGTTCAGAGCTGATGGCCAACTTGGTCAGCATTCTGCCTTCTTGCCTTCTATCCTCAAGACAAAATGAATGAATTGCTAACCAGTCCATTTTAGTAGCTGTGGAAATACTTCCTGGAAAAGGATTAGGATAATCTGGAGAGTTTTTATTTATGGCTATCATTATAAAGAGCTACTTATACACCAGAATTCTCAGAGTAAAATATCTTAGTGGCATCAATGTTTAGAGATTACTTTTAATAACCCAAGCGTTCACTTGAAAAAACAGAATGAAGAAACTTTGTGAGGTGACAAGGTCAGGGTTACACAGCCAACTAATTATTGAACAGTTAGGAACTCATGTACTGGAATCTAGCACTCCAAGTCTGAATTCTGATTTTACCACACATTTGTCCTGGGACCCCGAATGAGCAAATTTTCTGAGCCTCAGTTTCCTCATCTATAAAATGGGGTTGAACAGAGTACCTCCTTCAACCTTGTTGTGAAAACTGCACAAGATAATTCAAGGATGGCACAGTGCTGAGCACAGTCAACATTAAATACTATTCCCGGCACAGTATACGAAATAGTCACACCATTTCATATACCATGACCCCTGTATTTCATGCCACATTCTGCACAAGCTATAGAATATTCAGGTATGGAATGAGTTATAAAATGACATTTACAAAAGCACCCATTTCAGAATCTTGCCCAACTTGAGGCCTCCTTTTCTTCTCCCCACACCATAGTCAGTGGTCAGGGAGGGAAACAGTCTCTCTCTATGATCTTTTCTGCTGGGATTTCGCTATTTAACAAATGCTGATTACATGATGGCAGATTTTCTGACAAATTCCATTAGCATCTTAGAAACCCATCATCAGAACTAGACAGGCAGCAATGCTTTCTGTTTGGTTTTATTTGTAATGCTTTGGAGAATCAACTAACACTGCTGTTGCTCTTCATTATCATGTAACAGCAACACAGTGAGCTTTCAATTTTTTATAGGCTCAACAAAGTCCAACTACTCCATTCAAGACTTTCATTGCTTGTGCTATTGGCACCTGGAGTCAATTACGGAAGAGCTTGAAGAACAAGCAGCTCATGCTGCAGTGCATTCTGGGCCCTGGTTCACGCTGCAGTGCATTCTGGGCCCTGGCTCACGCTGCAGTGCATTCTGGGCCCTGGCTCACTCAGCACTGATTCCTCTCTCTTCTGATAACAGCTCTGCAAGTTTATTTTGGAAAACTGCCCAACTCTTACTGCTTATGGTTTCAGTGAAACCGAGCTCACTATTAGTCGGAGTACCTGTCATTTAGAACTGACCAATGAGCCACCTTTTCATTCTGGTCATAATGACATGAGAACCAAAGCGAGAAAAAGGCATGAGAACCAGGCATGGGATTTTTACAAGACGATCTGTGCAACAAGGTAGGAAGCTTGGTGCTTGCTGCTGGTGATCATCTTCCCACCGGGAGAGGAGAGCATATTTGAGAATGAAAACAACAAAGGAAATAAAAGCTGAGAAATAAAGAGAGAAAGATATATTTAAGGAGAATAAGTACCTGGATCCAGCCAGACCTGGATTTTTCTGTTACTTAAATTCTCTTTTGCTTAAAAAAAATTTGAATTGTGTTTCTGTCATTTGCCACTGGAAGAGTTCTGATTCAAATATATACAAAGGAATCTCTACCACCTAAGTCAATGCCTGCCTTCCTACTCTCTTGCATTATTCAGTCTTGCTTCTCTCAACAAAATCATTAAGCTCTTTGCTACAAAAAGGCAAATAGGATAAACTACAGATAAAGTAACAGCTTTTTTCTTTCTTTTTTGCGAAACCATCCCAAACCAAACTTAGGATGATTTAGGAGTCCTCTTAACAATGCCAAAGAAAAGAAAGTAGGAAAACATCAAGGATGTTTCATAGGTGAGTTTTTGGAGTCTGATGGGGGCAGGGATCTCATGAATGTCCAAAGCTACTCCCAAAAGCTTCATTTATCTGATTTCCCATTCCTCAGCATCCCACCACCTCAGCAGATAGGAAAACCCTCACCTTTAGGCTAACGGTCTTCTAATTAGAACTATGAAGAACTGACTACTTGTCATCCAGTGGTACCACTAAATCTGCTTTTTTACTAAATGAAAATTTACTACCCCAAATCCTCTTCATAAACCAACTCTGGCCACATTTGGAGAGGGTAATTTGAAGTGTTTTAAAAAGTGTTGTTTTTTAAAAAAAAAATTGCATTGTATACCATCATCGTGAATGTCAAATGGATCAAAGACTTAAATGTAAATATGAAAACACAGAAGTACACAAAGAAAATGGGCACATTCCCTAGTGTGAGGAAGACTTTTCTAACTATAAATCAAAGTTCAGAAGCCAGAAAAGATTGATACATTTTTTAATCATAAAATACAATAAGATAAAATAACATAAACTTAAAAAAAATCTACATGGCAAACAAAACAACAAAAATATAAGCAAAGACAAATGACAGACTATGAAAATATACTTACAACTAGCATCAGAAAGATCTAATCTCCATAATATATAGAGACTTCCTAGAAATCAAGACACAAAGGAGAAACAAACCTGCCTGTACAATTATGGTTAGATTAGTATTCACAGGGAGCAATACCAATTATTCTGGAAGAAGATTGTACGGGATAGCAGGGTGCTTATGAGTTAACAGCAGTCCAGGGTTACATCCTAGCTCTGTCACTTTCTCATTTGTGACTGAGACAAGCTGCCTCAGCTGCCTAACCCTTGTCTGTAATGGGGGATGACTATCGTATCCACCTCGAATGGCTGTTGTGAGGATTAAATACGCATGAATGTACTCAGGGGCATAATAAGCACTTAATAATGTCTGCTGTTGGCATTCAAGTAGAGATCTGCAAGTTTCATGTAAAGTAGAACAGACAAAAATAAACATCAACATTGTTATAACAATAATGTCTTTGAGTCATAGTTAGAAAAGCCCAGAGAATGAGCATATCTTACCTATAAGAGGGAATGAGCTTATCTTACACACATTGTTATATTTACAACCGTGTGTAATGCCATTTCCATTTTACAGATAAGAAAACTGACACTCAGAGGGGTTAAGTGACTTACTTAAGGTAGCAGCTACTAAGTGGTAAAATTAAGCTCCTATCCTAGTTATGACTGGCTCCAAAAGCTGGATGTTCATTATGTGTCATCCTATCCCTAAATGAAAAACTAAGAAACAATTTGCCCAACTAAATAGTAGTAGGAAAAGATACCCAGAGCTGCCAACGTTTTTAAAAATTCTAGCCCTCCGGTATAAAAACTGACAGTAAAAATGGCCATCTGTGGGAGTTTGTGTCTGAATGGGAGGGAGAAGCAGATCTTTACCATGTGCTGATGCTAATTGTCCTTTTTATCATTCGGAAGACAGGAAGGTTAAAGAGGTCTCTTGTGTAGTTGTGGGTGGAGGGGAATATATACCACTGGTTTCTCTAGAACAGACTTTTATATGATGCAATCTCTTGTAGGGCCTGCGGAAGACATATCTGTGGCAGTGAACATGGGCTCTCACGCAAGCTGTCTAGTCTCTGGGTGAGTGTACAACCAGAGGGTTTTTCTCACCTCCCAGGAGCTGGTCCCCTGGTTCCAGCAACCTTCCTGTCCAGGGCACGATTGAGATAACAACACCTCCAGGCCCTGATTGTTCAAAGCCCATAGCTGAAACACTCTGAGGGCTCTGGCTACCTGGCCGCAGACAACTGAAATGAGTAACTGCCTAAGGTGGAGAAATAAAATGCCTTTACCAAGCTTCCCTGTAAGAAGTCACGCCCCCTCAAGAACAACTCTGCCAACTCCCAGACAGAGCTTTTCAAAACAAGCACAGCATCTTGATGCTCATTTCTGTGGAAATTCCAATATATACTTTCTTTGCCTTTAAATCTTTGGAATGCTGATTTAAAAGCCTGCAGCTAAAATGTTCTACATTTTAACAAGTAGTAGGCTGTCTTATCCCTCAGTAGGAGGCCAGAGCCTTCACCCTTAGTCTCATCATTCAAGGGGTTAGATAAACAGGGATTTACCTTTAGCCTCTAAGGAGGATAGCCACAGAGTGTCAGGATTTTAGCATTGTTCACCAAATCTCTACCAAGTTTAGTACAACATACCAGTCCCCAAGAAACAGCAATGGACAGCATTTAGGGTTTACTATCTGACAGGCGAGTTATGATACTTCACTAGGTCCTGTAAGGAAAACACTATGATCACTCCATTTTATAGAAGAGGTAACTGAGAAACAGAGAGATTATAAGGTAGCAGAGCTGGGGTTTGAACATAAGTATGTGGCTTGAAGGTATATTCTTATCCATAATGCTACACTGTCTCTCAAGATGATGATGGTGATGGTAAAGATAGTAGGGGAGTGAAGATGACACTGGAATGCACAGAAATAATGTGAAAAGATCAGGGTTACAGGGGAGGAGTGGTGCCCATAGTTGCAATGGTGATGCTAGTAGGGGTGGTGCTGACATGGTGGCGATGATGATGAGTCTATGTCCCTGGGCCTGTGCTAAGTATTTTCCATAATGTATGTATGATCACATTAAATCTAATCTTCGAGCTGGTCCCATCAGTTTCACCCTATTCAGACACTTTTGTTCCCCTCATCTGCCTACCATTATCCCAGCCCCAGGTGCTGCCTTCCCTTACCTAGACAAGTGCAGTAACCTGCTAACCGGCTTCCTTGCTGCAAACAGCACCTATTCAATCTCACTGCATTATAGCAGCCAGAAGGATCTTTCAAATAGTCATCTCAGATCTTAGCACTCGCTTTCCTGCCTAAATTCTCCACTGGCTTCCACTGCACAAATCCTAATTCCTTGCCATGACCGATGAGGCCCTGTGGGATCCAGTCCCATCTGCCACCCAAACCTCACCTCTGCTGCTCTCCTTCTCACCCACCATGCTCCACATAGCTTCCTTCACTCCTGATCATGGTAGCCTGCTGCCAGGCCAGGATGCTGGCTCTGGCTGGTTCCTCTGCCTCCAAATCTCCACAGGTCTGGCTCCTCTTTCTCACTGACGCATCAGCTCAAAAGACCCCTCCTCAGAGTCTTCCCTGACCTCCCCGCTACCCTAAGGTAGGTCCTCAACTCCTCAACTCCCATATCTCTCCTAGTCTCTCCTCCCCTAGACCCTCCCTGCCCCCAAGCCATAGCAACCTCAAGATGGGCCTGTGTATTTGTTGATTTACTGTCATTTACTGTCTCTTCATCCAGGCTACAAGCGCTGTGAAGGGAGAGATCTTCCCTTTCATGTTTGCTGTTTTATTACTAGCACCACAAACACTGCTTGGTACAGAATGGAGTCCAATAAATATTTACTGATGAAATAACTGAGTTATCTCATTTACTCTTCTCAAGAACAGTGTTTCAGATGTGAGGCAATAACTTTGTAAGCTTTAATAACACGCCCAAGGTCACATGGCTAATGAGTGGCATTTAACTCTGGACTCCACATCTTAACCCTCATGCAGTAATTGGCCCTGTGACCCTGACTTTTCACCTAATTTCCCTCCATTTCAATGTCATCTTAACTCCAAAATAAGGTTGCAAGATCTCCCATGTTTCATAACTACCTTCCAAGAGTATTTGCTAATAAGAACCCATGTTCTTTATTTTTTAATTTTTTTTTGTTATTAAATCATAGCTGCATACATTAATGCAATCATGGAGAGCCCATGCTCTTAACGACAACCAGGAGTTGCCAAACTTTTCCTGTAGAGGGAAATTTAAGGCTTTGTGGGCCGTGTGGTCTCTGTTGCAACTATTCAATACCACCAATGAAATACAAAAGCAGCCACAGACAATAAGTAAATTAAAGAGTGTGATTGTGTTCTAATAAAACTTTATTTATAAAAGGATACAGTGGGCCAGACAAATCCATAGTTTTCATTTGTCATTCAGTTATTTTTATCAGGACTGGTGATCAGAGTTGACCTCTTCCCCAGCATTCTTTTATGTATGTTAAGAAACAATCAGCGTTTTTAAAAAGGTTAAGGTTTTCTGCACAGTTCCACATTAACTAGTTACCATTATCATAGAAACAGAAATGACTCTTTCCTGGCTTTTTTGTGGGCCTAAACTTGAGTGATTTCTGGGTAAGCCTAGCAGCAAGAGGTTCTCTAACAGGCAAGAAGATTTGTGTCTAGACTCAGAGACGAGTGAGGAGGGCAAATGTCTGGTGATAAGTTATTAAGGAATTGAGAACTTTGACATTTCATTCTTGAGATACTTTGCTAAGAAGAATATATTCCAGCTCCATCCATGTAAGCATGAAAAAGGTAAAGTCTCCATGTTTAAGGCTGCGTAATATTCCATGGTATACATGTACCACAATTTGCTAGCCCATTTGTGGGTCGATGGGTACTTGGGCTTCTTCCATGACTTAGCAATTATGAATTGGGCTGCAATAAACATTCTGGTACAGATGTCTTTGTTATATTGTGCATTGCTTGAGCTCAGGAGTTCCAGACCAACCTGAACAAAAGTGAGACCCCCATCTCCACTAAAAATAGAAAAAACTAGCTGGGTGTCATGGCAGGTACTTGTAGTCCCAGCTACACAGAGTATGATATTGTTTCTTTCTTTTAAAAATAGATGTGCTTTGGCTGGGTGTCTGTGGCTCAAGTGGCTAAGGCGCCAGCCACATACACCTAAGCTGGCGGGTTCGAATCCAGCCTGGGCCTGCCAAACAACAATGACGGCTGCAATCAAAAAAACAGCCGGGTATTGTGGCAGGCGCCTGTAGTCCCAGCTACTTGGGAGGCAGAGGCAGGAGAATCACTTGAGCCCAGGAGTTGGAGGTTGCTGTGATGCCATGGCACTCTACCCAGGGGGACAGCTTGAGGCTCTGTCTCAAAATAAATAAATAAAAAATACATGTGCTTTAACTTTAATAGATGTAACTTTATTACTTAAATTATATTTCATTTTTCATTGTTTTTAAATCAGAATATGGTCCAAAATGGGGAAATAAGATATTAAAAGGACTTCAAAAAACTATCATAAAATCCACCCATTAATGTTGTCCATAGAGTCCTAGGGAGGTTGAAGCAAGAAGATCTCTTGAGCCCAAGAGACTGAAGTTGCTGTGAGTGATGATGACTCCATGGCACTCTCCTCAGGGTGACAGAATGTGTCTCTGCCTCAAAAAACAAACAAAAACCCCCAAACCCCCAAAGACGTTAAGCCACATGGAAGGATGATCATTTAGTTCCTTCAAAAGAAGAACTATTTGGCTTTAGCAGAACGGCTTAAAGCACACCACTCCTCTACCGCTTTTCATACCACACAGAAAAAGACCATAAGGTCTAGCACACCCCAGGCTGGAAAGCTAAAATCGGGACTCATCAATAAAGGGCCCTGTGGCTGAGTCACTCACAGGTCACCCCTGACCTCTTGGAAAAAAAGAATAAAATAACTGAATCATGCACCTCCACACAGACTTCCTGTGGAAAAAAAAGATGTCTCAGGGAGTGAAGAAGTAAGTTCAGTCTCTGCTTCCTCAGTTTCCCAAAAGGGAGAGAAATCACATCTTTTAGGAAAACTGTTGGTGCTTGTTTAGCACAAGTGTTTCTGTGGCAAAAATGACCTTCTAACAAGTCAGCAGGCAAAGGCATCCCGTTCTCATTTAGTTAATGCAAGCTGCCTTATCATTTCTGGCCTTTCCTTAGCCTGCAGAGATAACCCCCAGTGAGGCCAAGTGAGTGATTTTAGGAAGAGACAGATTGAAAAACAGATGTTTGCTTTTTACCAATAGTTGATGAAAACTACTAAGGGAATAGAGGTCATCTCCTTCCCTGAAGGAGGAAAGCCAGCTCAGTATAGGTGTTTTTAGGACTCCTTCATACTTTCTTGGTGCACAGAAATGTTCCATGAACTTCTACTACTATTTTTTAAGAAATAGTACACAGTTGGGGAAACATTTTAAATTACAAGGTAGTTCTGAAACATCATAGTTCTAAACATTATAAATCCTACCATAGAGTTATAGGGGTATTCTAATTAGCTGCTTCATTCACCCATTCATTCAGTGATTTATTTACTGACTCATTCACTTATTAACCCACGGAGTCCCTATAATCTTGTGTTTGGGGATGCCAATGTATTTTCCACCCATTCCCTGACCATCTGGATTTTTTTATTGTTTTGCCATATTCCGAATGATACAAACCAGTTCTAAAGACTCTTACAAGACCAATTAGACAAGATTGTTTGAGGGCCAATGATGATGTGAGGTAATCAGTCTGCATTACGTAGTCTTTACTCTTTCCCAGAAGAGCCATGCTCCCAAAATGTGCCATGAATTCACCCTTTCAAAAGTGCAGGACCTGCAGAAAGTACACTGTATTTAATAAACAAATAGTTTCCTCAAGAAAGTGAAGAGTCATGATGTGAGAAAGAAGGTTCAGAAAATTTCTTTTTAGTTTTTGAAAAGACTGATACTAAATTGTTGCTTAAGAAGAATGGTGACTCTATCCTAGAAAAGAGTCCAAATAATAAAAACAGGGAGCAAGCAAAGAACCTAGACATTTTTCTACTCTGCTCTGAAAAGAGCATTGTTGACCAAGTTCATGTAGAATCAAACTCTTGCTTTGTGGTCCTGCATTAAGGCCACAATCCCACCAGCTGAGCTAACTGGAATTGACTGCTCAGTGGAATTACTCTTCCATCTTTAATTGGCTAGAAAACTTGCCAAGAAGTTTTGCCTGACAATCTATCGGGCAGAAAACATGAGGATAAAAGATGGTCCAATAATTACCAATGGGAATTGAGTAAGTTGACTATTCATGAAATAGGCTTTTTTGTGAAGCTACTTGAAGCTGGAGGGCAAGGAATGCTGTGTGGAGCAGGGCCTGTGGAAGCCTGCCCCCTGGTAAACCTCCACTCCAAGGCCATCACCTCCAGCAAATGAGGTCAAAACAAATGAAACAGACCCTGACAAACAGTTTCCTCCCAGGAGCCCATAAGCTTAGTTCTGACTTCTTGAATTCACCCCAGCATGAACACACAACCTGCGATTCTGGTCAAGCCAGGGCTATTTCTTTTGCTATCATGTGCACAAAGCCACTTGAGCAACTCCACTCTAGAACTTCAGCAGCCATAAACCCCGCTATTTCTACCACACTGCTAAATGTTGAAGTGGCCATTAAGAACCATAAGAGTGTGTATTTTTGACTTAGTAATTCCACTCCTGGAAATGCAATCTCTTGGATGTGTATAAACATAAACTGTATGCAAAAGGAAGACTGTTCATCATAGGGCAACATCTATTTTTAAAAGATAGAAACAATATCATACTCTATGTGCTAAATATAGTGATAAAATGTAATATTACATAGCCTTTAAAAATAATAATGTAGAAAAAAAAAAACCCTCCCAATCTGTATTTCCCAATTTTTCTGCAATTAAAAAAAATTTTTGCAAAGCATGTAAGAAACACTGTGGGGGGAAATAATTTTAATATGCACATAGGTCACCCAGGTGCAGGGCTCACACCTATAATCCTAGCACTCTGGGAGTCTGAAGGCAGGTGGATCAACTGAGCTCAGGGGTTTGAGACCAGCCTGAGCAAGCGTGAGACCCTGTCTCTACTAAAAAAAAAAAAAAAAAGAAGAAAGAAAACAAAAACAAAACAAACAAACAAACAACAACAACAAAAAAACTAGCCGGGTGTTGTAGCAGGCACCTGTAGTCCCAGCTAATTGGGAGGCTGAGGCAAGAGGATCACTTGAGCCCAAGAGTTTGAGGTTGCTGTGAGCTATGATGCCACAGGACTCTATCCAGGGCAAAGAGTGAGACTCTGTCTCAAAAGAAAAAGAAAATTACATAGGTCAATGTTTACAAAGTTAAAGATAAATACATTGGCAGAGCATACTACTGGGATGAATTTTGAGGGCATGAATCTCTACTAAGACATATATTCATTCCCATATTTGTAACTATTAAAATCTAACTTTATTACTTAAATTATCATTTCATTTTTCGTTGTTTTTAAATCAAAATATGGTCCAAAATGGGGAAATAAGATAATAAAAGCACTTTTGAAAAACTATCATAAAATCCACCCATTAATGTTGTCCAACTACCTCGTCTACAGGTACTTTTCCTCCCGTAAGTCTAAGAAGCCGGATACATAGTTAGAACATCTTAACATGTTAGCAGCCATAGTGTAGATGTGGGAAGGAGTCCAGCCACAGGCGCAAATCCCAACGGCAGAGAGAAACAGTAACTGGCAGTAGTTTGAGAGAGAGTAATGAGGCGCTACAAAAACTCAAAAAGCAGAAACTCCTGGGCCAAATAACCCTAAAACAAATAACCCCAACACAATATAGCAAAATATAAATGACGCATGGTCCCTGTGAGTCATCCAAAACAGGCAAATGATAATTTGTATTACTTGTTTCAAAAGGTAGGAAAACATTACAGCTGTTTACATAAGATAAACTTGTGTATTTGCATATATACATTTTAAAGGTCAGATCACACATCTGTATTTGTGCATTGGTGTATGTGGGAAGAGGCATTAGTTGTTTTTAAGAAGACTATGCGGTAAAGTGCAACTAGTCTACCATTTCCTTACCAGTACTATACCAATGTTACCTTCTTGATTTTGACAAATGTACCTTGGTTAATAAGATGTTAATATTGGAGGAAGATGGGTAAAGCATATATAGAAACTTTCTATACTATCTTTGCAACTTTTCTGTAAATCTCAAATTATTCCAACTTAAAGTTTATGAAAAATAGAAAGCTGGGCGGCACTTGTGGCTCAGTGGGTTGGGTGCCGGCCCCATATACCGAGGGTGGCGGGTTCAAACCCAGCCCCGGCCAAACTGCAACAAAAAAATAGCCAGGTGTTGTGGCGGGGGCGCCAGTAGTCCCAGCTACTTGGGAGGCTAAGGCAAGAGAATTGCCTAAGCCCAGGAGCTGGAGGTTGCTGTGAGCTGTGTGATGCCACAGCATGCTACAGATGGCAATAAGAGAGACTCTGTCTCTGCAAAAAAAAAAAAAAAAAAGAAAGAAAGAAAAAGAAAAGAAAAATAGAAAGCCACAAAACAAAGAAGGAGGTATCTCTGTTATCTAATCAATTCATCTACACTCACACCCCCTCCCCAAATCTCCAGGGGTCTAGAAGCTGAGCTTTCCCTGATTCAGTTTGTTTGTATCAATTCATCATTACAAGGACCCTTTGGCCCTAGAAAGCTACCTTCCTTTAGAACCTGACAATTCATAGCACAAGATCACGTTTACCCCATGACACCCTGAGAAAGGGAGTGAGCTCTCTTCTTATTCAGAGGAGTAAAACTTAGCCTAGGATTACAAAAGCTGGGAAAAAAGTGATACAACCCCACAGAAGCCTGGTGCTCTCAGGCCCGGAAATGTATCATCTAACAGGAAGGCAGCCTCTTGGAGATGACTTCAGCCACCAGATACCAGGCATTATCTCATCTTGGCAGCACATCATCCTCTGTATTTTCTCCCAAGTTGCTAAGAGGAAGTGGGGCATGAGATGAAGCTCCAGCAGCCCACCTTGTCCTCAGGTAGATATTTTTAGCACTTTGAGGCAAAGAGGTTACTCTTTAAAACCATCCCAGACATTCTTCCAATGAGAGATGCATACTTTCTCTGTGAGACTCAATGAAAAATGCATGTGGAAAGCCAGCCTACAACATCAACAACAGGAAAAAACAACCTCAGTCAGGGGGCTGTAAATATTTACTGTGTCCATATATTTACTATTCAATGATCATGCAGAGCAAATGGTTCTATGATGATAAGAGGTGGTCTACAAGCTCCCTAAGTTTCCAGGAAGGAAAGGAACCCACAGAGACAGAGACGGAGATGCATCCACTTCCCACACTTGCCAGTAAGAAGGTTGAGGCTCCAAGTCCACTCCCATCAAACATCTGCATTTTAAAAGATCTCTATTACTACACACATGCCTTGAGGCACAGTTCACTCATGGGAGATTAGAAGTGTGTGTTTGCCGAGGGACTCGGTGCAGTGCCCTGAGTAAGCATCATAAGCAATCAATAAAAGTTTGTTTGAGACCATCAAGATGGAAGCCCAGCTTTGTCCTGACTCATGTTTCTAGGCACCTCTTTTTTGTACCTAATATTAAAACTAGGAAGACTAATCCTATTCCTGAATGGCCAAAATAGCAATCAGAAGTACCTTGGTAAATTCACCCACTGATATATTATAAAATTAATTTTATTCATTCAGAAATAAAAAAAAAAAATCTCTTTTCATTTCTTATCTTTTTTTTTTTTTTAAGGTAAGAATGACTATGATGTTGCTTTACTAACTTTAATGGTTAGAAAGATTTACTGAGATAGACAGACTTTTCAAAAACTGTAAATCGAATTAGCAAAATTCCTGGCTTAGTGCCTGTAGCTCAGTGGCTAGAGCACCAGCCACATACACCGGGGCTGGCGGATTCAAACCGGGCCCCAGCCAGCCAAACAACAATGACCAACAACAGAAAAATAGCCAGACGTTGTGGCGGACGCCGATAGTCCCAGCTACTTGGGAGGCTGAGGCAAGAGAATCACTTAAGCCCAAGAGTCTGAAGTTGCTGTGAGCTCTGATGCCCCACTCTACCGAGGGTGACATAGTGAGACTCAAAACAAACAAACAAACGAACAAAAAAAAACACCAAAATTCCTGCAATCAACATACATATAGTTAGGCAAAGCCAAAGAAAGACTTTAGCCCCATAATATACCTACCTGATTTTAGGAATACTTAAATTAGCACTCTGGGATACAAAAGTGATGAAAATCCCTTCTTTTTATCCCAAATACATGAATACCTCCTGCTCATCCCCTGTACTCCTCAAGTTCAGGGTAAACAAATTATTAAGATCTCTAAATATGCCCACTGTGACATCTCAGTGAAAGATAGATGAAGGATCAACTTTGGCTCAAAGCTTTCCCTAAAGTAGCAATGGTGGCAAAAGCTTGAGTCAAGGCCACCAGCTAATCAGCCAGAGGAGGCAAGAAGAACTCACTGACTCTTCTATTGGGTGAGTTTCTCCAACCAAACCCCTTTCTCAGCCACAGACCATACTCGTTTGTCCGTGTCGATGTCCTGCATTTAGACACAACTTACCCAATTAGCTGCCATCAACTCTGCACAGTGCAAGCTCCCACTTTCTCCACCAAGGCACTCACTTGGGAGCTGAGTAGCTCAATACACTTAGCTTTTCTGTGTACATAGCTAACCTGACAAGTGCTAAGAGCCAGAACAGATGTATTTGAAACAAAATTTAAACATAAGCACCCACAATCTGATGAGATGTTTCCAAGGCTTTAGTTACATAGTTTCATACTCAGAGACTTCACCCCCACAAAGACCATTTAATTAGAAAAATTCTTGGGTGTAATTCTGTGCATTTCGGAGTAGCTATGTAATCACTTTGATTCTGCACTTTACCTTGTTCAGCCATCAGATTGATTTGAAATAGGTAATTCTATGAATTATAGCCAAAGTGTGAACAAAAAGACGACCAAAAGAGAACAGCTTAGGGGGAACCCCCCCCCCCCAAATTTGGATATACAAATTTCCAAAACAAGAACTTAAGCAATGAACCATCACCAAAAGATGGCCACATATTTGATAGAGGTTATATTTATTTAATTATGGTCTTAGCATTTGGTTTATAATTTTGGAAGATCTTTTTCTGTTTGCTAACAGTTTCTAGACACTACACATCATGCTTTATAGACATTAGCTTATGTAATACAACTATCCTATGAGATAGGAACAAAGTAAGTCCACTTTGAGGCGAGGAAATGGAGGCTAAGAATGTTAAGCCCTATGTTTGCTAAAGTAGTTGTGAAGGCAGGACTTGAACTCAGTTCTTCCTGAAAGCTGAAGCTCATCACCTTCTGGCAGTGTTTCCCCAGGCACAGCCCATGTACCACCACTAGTTGAATGAGATTTGAAGACACGTGTAGATAAGTTTTTATTGTATGAGATTTTAAGATACATGTGGGTAAGTAGGTTTTAATATTTATGTGTTTATTTTAATGCAAATAAAGAAATTATGCAACTAGCAGGTCTATCATGGATCTTACTGCTGAGGACCTGGTTAATTTTGTGTCATTTGTGTATCTTCCAAACGCTAGAACAAAACAGTCAAAGAAAGAGTTTCTTTCCTTACCCCTCTTCTCCATCAATTGACCCCCTCACTGCCTCATTGGAAGATGACTCAATTTAAGGTGATGAAGAACAGGGATGTCTGGAAGGAGACAGAGCTGCTTACTCATCCCTCTGTCACCAACTGGCTCATCACGCAACTCAGGGTAGCCATAGCTGACCCCTGCACAGGCACCCTGCTCAGACAATGCCCAGACATCAAAGCCTCAGCTGACCTAGAAATCTCTGGGGGAAGAGTGGCGCCTGTGGCTCAAAGGGGTAGGGTGCTGGCCCCATATGCTGGAGGTGGAGGGTTCAAACCCAGCCCCGGCAAGAAACTGCAAAAAAAAAGGAAAAAAGGAAAAAAGAAAAAGAAAAGAAAGAAAGAAAAGAAAAGAAAAAAATCTCTGGGGAAAAAGTTCTCCTGGTGCCATAGTATTTTTAGTTCATCCTTTTTCTTTACTGTTGAAATGACTTATAAGTAACTGCAATTTTTTTTTTTTTTTTTTTTTTGAGACAGAGACTAAAGCTCTGTTTCCCTAATTAGAGTGCGGTTGCGTCACAGCTCACAGCAACCTCCAACTCCTGGGCTCAAGCAAGTCTCCTGCCTCCACCTCCCAAGTAGCTGGGACTACAGGCACCTGCCATAACGCCCAGATATTTTTTGGTTGCAGCCGTCATTGTTGTTTGGCGGTTCCGGGCTGGATTCAGGTGTATGTGGCTGGACCTTAGCAGCTTGAGCCACAGGCACCGCACCAGTAACAGCAAATTTTGGCTGTGGCTAGTCATGAAGTGGGTTGGCTTTGAGTTCCATATTTTACTTTTTCAAAAAATAACTCCTAATTAACTTCTACAAGTAACACATGAATACTTTCTCCTTGTAAAAACTTAAAATGTTAAAGATTAAGCACTCCACACCCCCTACACCCCTGCCTAAACTGCCACTGAGGCCAATACCAGACTCTTCCTTGAGGGAACCATTTTAATGAGTTTAGGGTACTAGCCTTTCAGAGTGCTTTCTATCCAGTTATGTGTCTTTGAAAAATAAAGGGAATTGCTCTGTGGTAGCTTAGTTCAGCACAAATGATATCATGCTTAAATTTCTGCAACTTGTTTTTAAAAATCTAACAATATGTTTGGCCATCTTTCTTTCCTTCTTTCTCTTTCTTAATGCTGCATTCTATTCCATAAAATATGTGTTTTATATATTAAAGGTGAAAACATCATGCAGTTCAACCCTTGGACTTTAACACTTCTTCTTAGAAAGCAAGGATACACAAGAAGTTTCCCTCTAAGTTCTTCCCCTTCTGACTTTCAGAAAACTGCCACTGATTTCAGGATTAATAATACATAAGTGGCAATTGAGCAGGACACTGGCCTTAGTTCCATAATTCTTGGTGCAATGGCAAATTAATAGGACACCGAGTTAGGCAGAATCGTGACTCGTAGCTGTGTGGCCTGGAACTGATTAAACAACATCTCTGAACCCCAGATTCATCATGTACAAAATGAAGACAATAATATCTATTTTTTGAGGTCATCATCAACGTAAGGAAAATGAAATGAAAACAACAGAGCACCATGCACTTAGTGCATGACAATTACTTAAAGCGTCATGGCAAAGTTCTGCTTAATAGTAAGTCCAGAATGCAAATACATTTCTCTCCATGTAGGATTTCCATTTATGTTTTAAAAAAGTTTTAGTTCCCTTTGGAATATTTGTTAGTATGGATTTCTGGGTAGGGAAATTGAGACACAGATATGGACAAGGTGGATCCATCAGGATACCAGGATTAGCTTGTCTAACAGGTATTAAGCTTCTTTTTCTTCTTCTTTTTTTTTTTTCTTTTTGCATTAAGCTTCTTTTCTTATGACTTATCATTAAGTTAATAAACAGAATGTTTGCAAATGCCACCTGAAACCTTCTAAGCTTATTGTCTGGAATCTTGCCTGCCTCTGTTAATTTTCCTCAAGTGACTATTTAAAAACAAATAAAGAGTATACAATCCTTCAGCAAAGAAGATAATGTTTAATGAAATGAAACAAAGTAAAAAGGGAAAAGGGAAATAAAACCAATACCAACTGCTGCTGTCACCAGGATTCCAGCCAACAGATAATGAAACAGGTCTTGCTACCACCATGTAGCAGGGCTAAAAATAATCAGCCAGAAGGATGGTGGGGGTGGGCAGAGAGACTAGCTCCATTTCCCGGGATTATATGCAGTACGAGGGGAAAAGAGGGTAGTGCTGTGACATCAGCAGGGTTTTCTGGGATCCTTCCTCAAGTCACTGCATATCATAGATGGCAGACAGCCTCTTGAGATGCCCCCATGACCTCTGCCTCCCGGTCCACACCCTTATAGAGCCAGAGCAGGTTGGCCTAGTGATGTGTTTATAGCTAAAAGAGTACAGCAAGCTGACAGGCTGTACATGGTTACGATTATGTGTATATGATTACATTATATAAGACTGAGTTATGGGCCAATATTTTGAGGCAATTCTCTCCTTTGCTAGAATTGAAGAAGCAAGAGATCATTTTGGGAGGCCAAAATGTAACAAGGAGGTAAAGGTGGCCTCTAGTCAATAGCCAACAAGAAACTGAGGCTCTTAGTCATACAACTACAAGTAGCTGAATGCTGCTAACAGTGACATGAATTTAGAAACAGATCCTTGCGGGTCAAACCGCAAATGATCCCACAGCTCTGGTCAACGCCTTGACTGCAGCCTGTGGGCCCTGAAGTAGAAGACCCAGCTGACCCATGTCACTCTCCTGACCCACAAAAACAGTACCATAATAAACGTGTGCTGATTTAAGACTCTAAGTTTATAGTCCTATTGTTAACTAATATATTACATTTTCCTCCATTTCTCCCCATCTGAACCACAGGGACAAATCATGCCCAGCCTGGCATCACTAGCAATAAAACAGCAAAAGTCTATACCAGAATTGAGCCCCCAGGTCTATTTGGTAACACCTGAACTAAAACTAGTCCTATAGCATTTTTCCCCAAACCAGTACTATATTTTGGTCTTTGTTGATTTTTTTCCCTTTGCTCATTTAGAGAGAATGACATACATCTTAATACATATATAATGTTACCTCATGAGCAGATAATCTTGCTGGGAGATTTCCCTGAGTTCCTAATTGATTTACCAGCCACCAGGCCTTAACTTCACTAAGCCATTCCTTCAGTCCTTGACCTTCTTAAAAGACCATTCCAGTCAGATCATACCCCTCTTCCAAAACCCTCACTGCCTGGAAAATTAAAGCCAAACTCCTTGAGAAGTCCTAAAGGCCAGGTTTGTTGAGTGAACAAAGAAATGTACAAAGATGTCTGGGCTACACTGGGGTTGTGACTGCACAATGGCAAAGCCTGCACCTTGCTCATTGCCATTTCACCAGTGCCTAGTAACTAACTAAACTTCCATAGTTACGCTGAAACAAAAATGCAGTATTACTTGCTCTCTACTCCTTTGAGGACCTCTGTGTTACCTTAGTGGCCTTAGGTCTGGTAAAAGGCACTGTTGAAAATGAACCCAGACTTTCCAAGGTCAATAGTCTGTCCATTATATAATAATGTTTAACAGTACAACACATAATGTGTTTAATAGCTGTAAAAATTCCCATCTGGGTCCATAACAATTCCTTCTTCACTCCAACCCAAGAGAGTTTTATTTATGTGTTTCATTTAATACTGTTTTTATTCTACTCCATGCCTCAAAGGAGTATAAGAACACAAACAGAATTGGACAGAAAGGTAGAAATTAGAAAATGGAGCTGGAGGAAACAGGGGTTAAATTAAGACACCGGATAATGGTCTTAGAGCTTACCTGGAAGTGTAGACACTGAAAATGGGCTGCAAGTTGAGCAACAATTAATAAGAAGAAATCATTAGAGAAGGTGAAAATGACTAGAGAACTTCAGGCCTAGGTGTTGTTTATTCCACAGAAAAACATTTATAGAAATTGCTGGGAATGGATTCAAAGTATGTGTAAGCTATTTGATTCTGTTTTTGCTGCTTTGAAGGGGATTCTGTACACATGAAATTATACAGTGGTATTTTTGAACAGTATGTATGTATGTAGACTAACTTCACAATCTTTTCCCCATATAACACCCCTCCTCTGATCTGGCCATGGACCAAATTTGTCTTTAGTAATCCCAGGGCCTTGTATCTTATCC
Organism: Loris lydekkerianus; assembly: GCA_963574355.1. NCBI lineage: Eukaryota > Metazoa > Chordata > Mammalia > Primates > Lorisidae > Loris > Loris lydekkerianus. The sequence continues at coordinate 18,654 of CAUYPK010092396.1, read as the reverse complement.
CCTTCCCATCCTTATCAAAGCTCTAAAAATCAAAGAAGCATTCCTAAGAACAGATTACTATTCAAAGTGCCAAAGAAAATTTCATTTAACAAGGAAATTATTACAGACTTTATTTACAAATTATTTTCACAGTCACCACCTTATCTGATGCTCTGTGCCCAACACATAGTAGGTACTCAGTAGTATTTACTGAATGGATGGACAAAGAAACAGGCTCAGAGAGATCAAGTGACCTGTCTAAGGTTACAGGAACCTTAGTAATGGTAGAATGAGGGGTGGAGGGGTTACAATACAGGTTTTTTGATTCCATATTCCAAGTTCCCTATTTCTTACCAAGTCATAAATTATAAACAGAAAAAGTCACAGAAAAATTTTAATTCAGGGGAATCTAGTCCAATCCACCAGAATTTATTCCATGAAAGCAGTCTCTTCTGCCCTGAAGCCAGCTCAACCCTTCTCAAATTGAGGCATAATTCTAAGACTTAAACTTGCAAACTCATACCTGAATTCAGCCTTGTTTTCTAACTTCCATTCAGTTTCCCAAGCACACGTTGGCAAAGGGTATTTTATTGTATGTGTAGTAAAATGCTTCAAGGTGAAAGTAGGAGGGAGAATTTTCTCACTTCTTCCTTCAAAGATTCTCTTGTTTTCACTATTGCTTGAAAATAGTGAACCCATCCCCCATTTTAAAAAAATTGAGATGTCTTTAAGTGCATTTTCCCTTGATTTTATAAACAGTAGTCTGCTCCTCTCCCCCAGTGCAGAGTGCAGCCCTGTACATGTGCCGGTGGGAGAAGGATGACCCCGCTCTTGCCATGAAGGAACAATCACAAGAGCTGGTAATAGTAAAAGCACCACAAGCTGGGGAAAAGTGCTGTGGAGCAAAGCAAGACTTGAGCTGAGTAGGATGTAGCTTTAAAGCCAAAAAAAATGCTAATGTGACATTTAAACTAGTAATACCTTTGGGTTTTATTTGTGGATTAGATGATAGGATGTCTGGAATCTGCTTTAAAATACAAAACCAAAGAGTGTGGATGGGGGAACCAGTAAAAGCAGAATGGTAAATTGTGATGACTGTTAAGGCTGGTGACTACTGCATGGGGCTTCATTATATTAATCTTCCAAATCTTCCATTTAGCTTCAAAATGTTTGCAATAAACAAAAACAGAATACTTGGGGAATCAATTCTAAGCTGTGCCACATGCTAGCTCTTTGCCTTTGGGCAATTCACTTAATTCCTCAGAGCCTCAGTTTCCCCAACTGTACAGTGGCTATCATACCCTCTCCTTTAGACAGCTTTTTTGAGACTTAAATAGTAAATAAAGTAATAAAATACATGCAAAGGGCCTGGTACTGTTCCTGAAAAATTTTAGGAGCTCAATAAAAGGTAGTTTATTAGTGTTATCCTGTAATAAAAGTTACTTTGTGGGCAGGGCAGTAGAGAAGACCTCTTACATGCACACAGTTGAACAGTCTCCATTCAACTCTTCCACTAAGACATCTTAATATATTCGATCTACAAGTGGCTTTTTCAAAAGGCTGAACTGAGTGCTAATTATTTTCAGCAGGTACCCAGTTCTTTATTTAGTAAAACCACTAAAAGAGCCTTATTTTTATCTTAATTACAGTGACTCAAGCCTCATTCGCCTCCTGCAAGTATGGAGGGCAGCCTTTTGCAAGGCCACTTCCTGGGGATTACAAAATAGTACCTTAGTGTCCTGTATCTACAGAATCAGAAGGTCTTTTATTGGTAACATACATAATTTTTCTTCATAGGTGTGCATGAGAAGCTAAAACTCTGGTTTACTTAAAATAAAAATAACATGTTTGATGAGTTTTTTTCTAGACAAATTTACATATATGGTTTAGTGATAATCTCTGAATTCATTTTAGTATGTAGAGTTATAGCCTTGATCGAGTTTCTTTACCTTTTCCAGGCTCATTTTTTTTCATCTGTAAAATGGGGACAGTGATAATAGCCACTTCTCGGGATTACTGAAAGGATTATAGGAGAAAACTACGTGCTAAGTCCACACAGTAAAAGCTCAATATCTTCAGTTATTCACGTTCCCTGATGGCAACTAAAAAGCTCTCATTTTGATAGCACACTTTCACAAAGCCCATGTCCTGTTGCTTTAAAGATGCTGTTATAGGGCAGTGCCTGTGGCTCAGTGAGTAGGGCACTGGCCCCATATACTGAGGGTGGCAGGTTCAAATCCGGCCCTGGCCAAACTGCTGGAGGTTGCTGTGAGCTGTGACGCCATAGCACTCTACTGAGGGTGACAGAGTGAGACTCTTGTCTCTAAAAAAAAAAAAAAAAAAAAAAAGATGGTCCCTGCTTACCTCTGGGTGAAACAACAAGAAATTTAATTACCAGACAGGGAAAACACACTTTGTTTTCTATTTCTAGATAACAATCTTTAAGTAGCACAAAGAGTGGAAGAGTGTCTCTGAAAACACATCTTCGTCTAGGTTGGCTGTTTCTAAAATTTACAGAACAATGTACTCTAAAAATACTGTGCCAGCAATCATCTTCCCTTGTTTCTCCACTCCAAGGGCTGCCTCACATTCCGCCTGGGACATGATAGCTGAAAGGGCTTTTTGGAAAACGCCTTACCAAATGGAGTCTCGGGACCTGAGATCTTATCAGTGCTTGTTCAGAATCCAGAACTAAGTTGCTTTATGCATTTTCCGGATTTGAAACAGTGCTCCTCCACCACCCCAAGTAACGCAGAGCCAGAGCCTTATCAACATTTCTAAGCTCTATTTGTTTCTTCATTGACCCTTTCCCACACGATCCATCACATGTAAGTACAAGGCACTTGCAGTTCCTGGGATTTTTTTCTTATAATATCAGCAGTCCCTATCTGATGAAATAGTTGTGTACCAACATTTTTTTATAAACTTGGCTATCTGGAACTTGAAATGAGGAGGAGGTTTTTTCCATGCATTAGGAAACAAAGCCATCTGAGGTCTAAATGGTGGTATACTAAAAAACAAAACAAAAAACACTAAAAAAACCTTATTGCTATGTGTATTCATTTGACAACTGTATACACAGTGCCTAAAACATACTTGCCAATTAAGCACCCATTCCAGGCCCTCAAGGGCTTCACACTCTAGTTTGTGTTTTTATCATCAATCATTATGATGGAGCTTTCTATATGCCAGGCACTAATCACTTTACAAATATTAACTCATTTAATGCTATCCATGTAACAACCTTACGAAGTAGGTGCTATTAGCACCCCCAGCATACTGATGAGGAAACTGAGGCACAAAGAGGCCAAGTAACTTGTTTAAGGTTATGCAGCCACTAAGTGATAGAGTGAAGAATGAAACCAGGGTGGTCTGGGCTTGACTCTTGACCCATTCATCCCCCTGCCTCTTGGTGGGAAATTCTCTTGGATTCCCCCTGAGGGTCCTGGTGGTGTGCTGGAGGTAGGTGTGTGTGTCCATTCCTCCATTGTCTCTTGCCTGTAGGAATGCCCTCTCCTCACCTTCTTTCTTCCTCCATCTCACTTCCAGTTAAGGACAAAGGCTACTGAGTCCTCACTATCCTCCCTGCCCCTCGCACCTAGAACCAGGGTTTAGTTTATAATCTACTTCCCTGCTGCCCACGTCCAATGCCCTAGTCGTCCTCATCCGGACTATCTCCCTCTCCTCCTAATGGATTTTTCCCTCTCCAGTCTTTCCTTTAATACTACTGTCTTACTGGGTTTTGTGTTGCTATAACAGAATACCAGAAGCTGGGTAATTCATAAAGAAAAGAAATGTATTTCTCACAATTCTAGAGTCTGAGAGGTCCAAGAGCCTGGTACTAGCATTTGGCAAGGGCCTCTGCACTTTGTCACCCCATGACAGAAGGGCCAGAGGGGAAAAGAAAGAGAAAAGGAGGACCTAACTCACTTTTATAACAACCTACTTCAACAATAACAACATTTATTCATTTATGAGAGTGGAACTGTCATGGTCTAATCACTTCTTAATGGTCTCACCTTTTAATACCATCATGATGGCAATTAAATTTAAAAGTGAGTTTTAGACAGACATCAAAACCACAACTATCTTGTCTTTAAAAAAAAAAAGAAAGAAAACAAAAAGTAATTATCTTTTTAGTTGGTAAATTATATACAATCTTTAGGGAAAATTTAGAAGATACAAAGCAAAAAGAAAATTAAATTACCCTAAGCCTATCCTCAGAGATAAATTTTTCATCAAATCAGTTCAGATTTGGCTGTCTTTATGTAATACATATACCAGCCACAGTCTATCCCAACACTTACTGTAGAATTTATTTTTAACAAAGATTCACTATTAATGTTAGGCTAATTGGGTCACATCCCACCAGGGTCAGAAAGCTTCAGTGGTCATGGATGGTGGCTAGTCCTGTGGATTTGGCCCCTGTTTGTCACCTGACCGTCACACTGGAAGGGACAGTCACCCATGAAGACTTGTGAGTCTCCCCTACACATATGATTCAATCTGTTTCTGCTCCAACATTTCTCAACTCTGGGCCTTCCCTCAGGCAGGGAAAGCCCACCACACAGGAGAGATATGGGTCATTCTGGCACAAATTCCCCCGTGTAGAAAGAAGAAATTTCTTCCCCAGCACCCTCATGACAAGGGTCTCCCTGGGCCCCATCACCCCTTGCATGTTCCAACTTATTTTCATTATCCTTTGCTCTGTTGACTTTTTGAGTGATTTTTATCACACAGGAGGCAGAACCTGAGTAAGTGTTCTTTTCTGGTTCTTCCTCTTATAGTTACTTTGGGTTGAATCAGAGCCCAGAGATATCAAAGACCAAATAAAAGGAGCCTCCTGGACCCATCATACGGACCACCGGTGACCCTGTCACAGTGCCAGTCCCCTGAGAGTATAGCTTGGCAAGCCATCTGGCCCCTTGCATGCTGACATCACCTTTGGAGGTCACACACCCCAAGATCAAAATTGCTGTTTTCTCCAACTCTCAAATACATTAGCAAAAAGCTACAGAACTGGGCCCCTTTGTCCTTACTTCTACAGATCAAAATCATGGCTAGTTCTCTTTCGTTTCATGGTATTAAAGGGGGGGGGGGGGGACCTACAGAACTGTCACAAGTTGATTCACATGCTGTAAAAAACCCACTTGTATACTATGCCATTCTTAATGGTCAACTGAAGAAGAAAATGTGAAGTATGCGGCTGATAATCTTTCCTGCTTCAGGCTGGGCTGGCTGATTCATCAAATCCTGATCTGACATGTCCACTTTATCCTCTCAACCATTCCCTTGACTCACTGGAATTATTACTTCCCAAAGAGGAAGCCTGGCTGCCTACTGGGCGTATAGACCATGCATTGCATTTAAAAAATAGTGAAAGCAAGGGCTGAGAATAGCCAGAAAGCACTTCAGTTGAGAATCTCTATTTGAAGTTCAAGGAGGGTTGTGTTTAAGAAAACAAGACCGAAGAACAGCAGATTTTTTTTTAACTTTGAATTTGATCCAAAGGTGGAAATCTGCACATATGGTAACTTGTGTTTCCTAAAACACAGCTTTCTACGGAAGCCTCTAGAAAGGCCTTCTCTCTCTGAGGGTCAGGGAGGGCTCTCAGTGGGAGTTACCCAGAAAGCTGAGACCTGAAGGACAAATACACAAGGGTGAGGGGGAGAGGAGAGGAGGGAGGAGGATTCCAGGCAGAAGAACTAGCAGGTAAAAAGGACCCCCTCGAGAAAAGTCCAGATCCGCTTAGATGGTGTGGAGAAAGGGAGAGGGGACGGAAGAAAGACTCAGACACAGGTCTGAAGCCATTGAAGAAGGAAGCCCTGTCCTCGGGCTTTGTCTGGAGGAAACAGGGAAGATAGCAAACGATGCAAAGCAGCAGCACAGCACCCAACTTATATTTTAGGAGGATCCTGTTGGCTTCAGCCGAGGGAATGGATTTGAGGGCAGAAAGAGGCAGGCAGGACTCCAAGCTGGCAGCAGGAAAGCAGGACTGCAAGGCAGAGGCACTGGGCAGGAGAAAACAGGAGGATTTGGGAATATTTAGGGGATAGGCAGGTCAAGATTTGGTGATGAACTTAGTGTGGGAAGTGAGGGAAAGGAACGAGGCCTGGATACCATAGGCTTCTGGCTTTGGCAACGGAGGGGTACTATCTGGGGGAGGATACAAATACCCACTGGGGTTGGGCAGTGGGCAGGGAAGGCAAGAATGTGCATTTTAGGCAAGTCGAGTGTGAATTCTGGGGAGGACTGTCAAAGGCAGCTGTCTAGGAAGCCTCAGTCAGGACCCTGAGGGACACGCCCAAATAAGAGATGGACAGAAGAGGAACCTGCAAAGGAATCCCATATGGAGTGGCCAGGAAGGTGAGCAGTGAACAGGAGAGTGGGCAGCCACAGAGCCCAGGGCAGGGGAGACCAGAATCTACATATGGCAGAGGTCAAATGTGGCTGCGACAAGACCTGGTGGCCTAGGAATCAACACAAATGGGTGGAGCAGGGTGACAAGGTCAGAGGAGGGGGAAGGGAAGAATCAAGCCTGGAAAGTTCCAGGAAGGAAATGGAGCTGAGGAGGGAGGTGGAGCTGAGGGGCAGGACGGAGGGGGTGCTTGTGATCCCCAAAGGGCTTTTATTGAGCTGTGAAGGACTGAAGGTTGGCAAGTGTTGTTATTGTTCCCATTTTTATCAGGAAGAAATGATAACTATTAGCACATATCTAATAGATGTTTGCAAACTCTTTCCCAAAACATCTCATCTTGGTAGCAATACATGGCCCTTTACTGAAGCAAAAACAAGTACTCTGGGGCACATGTCCCCCTCACCCCATGACTGCAGAGTACAACCACAGACACTTGAGGGGGAAAAGCTATCTTGTTAGACCGCAGATCTCCCAAATTTGTGACATAGGTGGCACAGACGAAGATGACACAGTTACCATTAGAAAAGACATTCCAAGTATTTACCTTTAGCCCTAAAATAAAAAGAAATTTAACTTCTAAAAGTATACCCCAGAAAAGACAAGTGTCATTTTTCAGTTCCACTACTTGGTTTTCAAAGGGCTTCTTTCCTCGTCCTCACGTCACTTCACTCAGTTTTGTTCTCAGAGGAGGAAGGTGTGGGACAGGACGGCAGTGGCCATCGGAGATGTCCAGTGGCGGTGGGGGGTGAGGGGACTTAGACAATCCGAGTCCATGACCAGTCAATCCTGGGTGATGGCACCACGGCAAGGCATCAAGCCACCTCAAATATACATAACTTGGGGAGATAAATGAAGTGGAGGGATAATAAAGGGAGGAAAAGAAAGAGAAAGAAGATAAGAAAATGACCTCTGTCTAAGCTGTCTGGAAGGACAGTGACTCGACATTTTTAGAGATTCCAGACTCTTTATGTAGCTCTTTGCCCCACAGCCTTCAAGGGCTAACAGGGGATGGAAGGATTCCTTAAATCATCAAGTCTAATACTGTGATTTCACTTGTCTGTTTATTGCTGATAAACTGACTCTGTTTTTAATTCGTGTTTTATTACACTGCTCAGGAATACATACTCTCTTTACAGATGTGGCTTGAGGTGCCCCAGGGTCCTCCTCTCTCTCCCATTTACCATGTCCCAAGCCTCATCCTCTCCCCCCACCCCTGGAGAACTCCCTTTTCTGCTGCAGAAGTACAGGGAGCTCTCTTTCCCAACCTTTCTAGAGACTTTACTTGTATCTTTTGTTTTATAATTTTCCTGAAATGAACCAAATTCTACTCCATCTTGAGAATTTTTTCTTTTTTTTAATTTCACAGCATCCATCAAGACAGTGGCTGACATTTCTGCTGCAATAAAATTGGAATTAAAAAAAAAATCTAGAGGCTTTCCAGAGCTTGGTTAGCGGCTTTGCTCTGCCTCCCAAGATCAATTGACTTGTTCTTCACAATCTAAGTAAGGTCTAAGCAATGTTATTTCTTTGAAAATTTATATTAGAGCTTTTCCAAATCCCTGGCACGTACTCTTCATTTAAAACTAACTATGGAGGCCAAAGCCTGTTATGTAAGCATACAAGTCTGCAGTCAGGGGCTGTATTTCTTCAGCTGCCAGATCACATGACTGATAACAAGCCAAGATAAAGGCAATAATTTAAAATATTTTTTTTCTAGAAGAAAAACCCCCCACATATTTGAAAAAATAAAAAGAATAGAACTGTTTCCATCAGAAGCCATTCTAAGTGGTTATTCTTCAACACTGGAACAAAAATAAATTTGACTTTAAAACAAGCCACACCGACAGTGGACGCCAAGGGGTGCCTTCTCACATCTATTTCCCTTTCTCCCTCTCTTAGGAACCTTGGTCTTCTGCAACTGTTCACCCTATTCATCCCCACTACAGTCTGAGTCAGACTTCCCAGTATTCCTCTGGAGGCTGTTCCAGGGATGAGCATGTGACCTAATATAGCCAATCACAATAAAGGGAAAGACTTATATTCCAGAAAATGGAAACACATCACCCTGGAGGTTGCTGGCAGCCATCTTGCAACCATGAGGGACACCAGCCTGAAGAATGTGGAGAATTTAGGGAGATTGAAAGCACCAGAGTGCTTGGGGAGGCTGGAGTAACTCAGTCAGTCAATCAGAAATCAGCCTCCTCTGTACTTCTAATTCTGTGAGTACACAAATTCTATACTTCTTACTGTTCAAGGCTCTGTGATCCAGGATTTCTGCTGCTTTCTCTCAAAGGACACAAAACCAAAAGGAAGGGGGGGGGGGGGGAAATCTGGTATCATTTTCTCATCCTTTTTTTTTTTTTTAAGACATAGGGTCTTGCCCAGGATGAAGTTTAGTGGCTACTTCCAGGTGCAATCATCATGCACTATAGCCTCAAATTCCTGGGCTCAATTGATCCTCCTACCTCAGCCTCTCTAATAGCTGGGACTATAAGTGTGTGCTCCCATGCCCAGCTCTGGAGCCATTTTCTGACCTATAAAGCACGTTTGAAAGGCTTCTTCTTTCCTTAATTGTCGTAGTTGCATTACCCACTTGCTATACCTACATGCATTTTATAGTTGATGACATTTTTCCTGGTTTGTAGGGAATAACTTAATGGTTTTAAACCTAGTGATTAAATGTATATGATCAGGCTGGGTACAGTGGCTCATCCCTGTAATCTCAGCACTTTAATCCCATGAGCCCGGGAGTTTGAGACCAGCCTGGGCAACATAGTAGACCCCCATCTCTACATCTTTATGTGAGTTGCAAGCCTGTAGTTCCAGCTACTTAGGAGGCTCAAGTGGGAGGATTACTTGAATCCAGGAATTAGAGGCTGCAGTGAACTATGACTGTGCCACTACCATGGGGACAAGAGTGAGACATGGTCTCTAAAATACATACATACATACATAAGTAAATAAGATGACATGGATGCTACCATTGTAGTCCAAGAGAAGCAAACTCAACTGTGAGAATACTGAGCTCCTGGCAGTGCTTGTCAGGGTGCTAGGGATTATGACAATTGACAATCAGAGTCCCTGTCTGTGCTTGTGGATTTTCCTTCTGATGAGGGAGGCAGATTGTCAACAAGAACAATAGATTTTTTCAGATAGTAATAACTGCCTGGAAAAAGCACTTGCAGGGAGGGTAGGTTATCAGGGATGGCCTCTGCAAGGAGGTGACCTTGAAAGCTGAGATGGGAATAAGATGGGAGTTAGATTTGGGGAAAGAAGAAAGGTAAGAATGAACCTGGCATTTTTGAGTAGCATTGGGACTTCTGGTTTACTACAACAGAAAGTACCAAGAGAGGGGGAGGGTGGAGGGAAATGAGGTTGGCAGTTGGGCAGGAGCCTAGATATATATGGGCCTTACAGGCCAAGGAAAGTGATCTACATTTTAGTCTAAGTCAGAGATTCTTAATTGTTTCTGTGCCTTGCAAAATGTTTCTAAATGCCAAAAACAAAAACAAAAACAACATAGAATTACGAAAAGCCAAATTTGGGCATGTAGGACCAGGGAGACTATAGGAATGATTTATCCCAGCAGAGAAGAGTATTTTATCATTGATGCTGTTTAGAGTTGCCAGCCTAGAGTGACAATGTAATAAGTTTTAAGTGGACTTTTATATATATATATATATATATATTTTTTTTTTTTTTTTTTTTTTTTTTTTTTTTTTTTTTTGAGACAGAGCACTTGGCTAGAGTGCTATGGTGTCAGCCTAGCTCATGGCAACCTCAAACTCCTGGGCTCAAACAATCCCCCTGCCTTAGTCTCCCCAGTAGCAGGACTACCAGGCACCAGCCCTGGCTACTCTTTCTATTTTAGTAAAGAAGGGGTCATGCTCTGGTTCAGGCTGGTCTTAAATTCCTGAACTCAAGGGATTCTCCCTCCTTGGCCTTCTGGAGTGCTAGGATTATAAGTGTGAACCACTACACCTGACCTTCACTATTATTTTTAGGTTTTTTTTAGCATATGTACCACCTTATTGCCTAAACCCAGGGCATTCTGCCCATCACCCTTCTCCGACTCCCTTGGTATACTTCTGATTAAGGAAACTCATTTTATTGAAATCAAATTGTCAACATTAAAAAACGAATTTATCATATGGTTTCTTTGTTCATCCTTTAAATAACAGATGTGATTTGAATAATCACGGGCATACGTGATATTTTGAGATATATGCAACCAATGTAATGTGAAAAGAAAATATCAGTATGTTCTTTGGTGACAAAGTCACAAGTAACTGCTGATACCATTGTAGTTTGTTGTCCTCATTTATAGAAAGGAAATGTAAATTTCAGCTGGCTTTGTGAAAATAAATATGTAATTCAAATTTATAGATCCAACAGAAGACCTCCTGAAGTCACGGGGGAGTTTAACTAAAAAGTGTAATGTGATTTGATCTATGTTGTTAAAAAGCTCAGTGGCAAGGCAAGTGAAGTGTGCCAAGGTCATTTCCTGTTCAGAAGCTGGAAGAGGCCAGCTGGAAGGAAGCTTCTCTTACATCATGGATACTAAAGAACAGAGAAGTTCTGCCTTTTTTTGAGTGGTCTCTGGGCTTGCAATGAAAAGGCAATACCACAGAAATAAAATGCCTCCAGCCCTCTGCCCCAGGGAAAGAAGAGGAGACTCAGGGCCTATGTGCTTCTGGGCGGCTCAGAGAAAAGAAACCATGTGGGCCTTGGTTTCCTGTGAGGTGGGTGTGATGATAACCATGTCTCTCAGGCTTGTTCTGCAGGCAGAGGGGCTGCTGTGTAAAGCACCCATCACTGATACCAAGTGAGACTTTACTAAGTGGCAATTCTTTCCCCTTCTGCTGCTTTCTGCCTGGGACCTTGGCCATCAACTTCAGGGGGGAGGAGGAGGTCATGGAGGGGTTTTAAGGGCCATCTTACCTTGCAGAAGTCAAAGGATGGCCCTAGATTATCTAGGAAGCTCAAGGATAGAAGGAACTGGAGCCCAGTCTGTCACCTATGTTTGTGACAAGCTCCTCAAATAACTAAAATTTTAAAACCTAGACTGCCCATGTGAAAACATGAAAGAAACACTCTTCCTAACAGGAAAAGGAAGGAAATGTGAGTCCAGAAGAGGGTACGGGGCAGTGGCTAACATGGGGCTTCCCTTCCTTGGGACTGGGTTTACCTTCCTTGATGCATTTGCAGCAGGGGGCTAGGGATCGCCCACTTCTTAAACAAAACCTGAGCTTTGTGTGTGAGAGGCCTTGATCTGCTGGGCTCACAGGAGGGGCTGCTCAGAGCTACTGCACAGTCTGACTCTCCTGCCAGAAGCTCCCCCCTCTCCCCACAAAATTGGAGAACATGCCTCAGACTCTTCCTTTCTCTTTTACAAAGGCCACTGAAACTTTCTAACTTTTAAAAAAACTCTTTCTCTTCAAAATGTCTTAAATCCAAGAAGCTTAATAATTCCCAAGTGGCCCCCAACCCATATACAGCAGCAAAGCACACTAAAAAAAGGGGGTTATCTCTGGCCAAACACAGATTCTCACCCACAGTTTGAAATGAAGGAGCAGCAGGAAGGGTAAGTCCCTGAACTTCCTTACCCACTCACCATTTGGGACTGGACAGCAGGAGCGGGCTGCCTTTCTATAAGGTCAGATATGCCACAAAAACCCTGCAAATGACTCGAAAACACCCAAGGACCTCTCTGCTCCACAGATCTCTTCGCCCCCACGCCTACTTTGAACCCAGAACCACTGAACAGCCAATACCAAGCCACTTTTTAAGAGGGTGGAAAAATATTCTTTTCCCGAATCTCTGCTCTTATTCTAACAGCTAAACAGAATGCTTCTATCAGGATTATTTCGCTGGGTGACATGGGACATCCCTTCCCCTCTCCTCTGGGAACCTCCATGCCAATGTGCATTCACTTAGAGTCTCGTATAGGATGAGGCCGCTGTGGGCAGCTGACCAAGGCTGGCTAGCAAATTACACCTCTTGCCTTTCCCTTGACCCTGTCATTAGGTTTTTTTTTTTTTTTAAGGTCAATGAAAATGTTATCAACACTCCTCCATTGGAAAATGTTTGTGGTTGCAGCTAAGCAAGCCTGTTAGTATTGCTGACAAAGGATTCCCAAATCACCAGGCGCAAGAGTCAAATGAACCCCCTTAGCAAAACCTCCCCTAGCTTTTTCCACTTCATTTAGGCTGTGTACCCTGGGCTGCTTCATTAGAATTCCTGCATTCACTCCTACTCATGTGAAGGGTTTGATTTTGTTTTTTTAATGACTCACATCTGGTGAGTTTTTAAAACGCCACTGTAATTAAAGAATGGCCATATGTTTGCCATAAATGATAGGGAAAAGCATACAGTGGTGCCCCTAACTGCATATCTTCTTTTACCATCCAAGAAGTTGGAGAGGACTTGAATTAAGCAATACATTTACTTTTTTAAATAATTTACCTGAAAAAACCCATGGTACTCAAAGCATCACAAACTCAGAAAATTTTAGCACTGGAAAGGATGTGCTCCAACCATATTATTTTATAAATGTGGAAACTGAGGTTCAGAATGGTGAAGCAACAGGTACAAGGTCTGATAGCTATACAATGATAGAAGTCAAAATAAAACAGACCCAAGTCTCCTAATCCAGGTTGTGAGGGGAAACATTCACTAAAGGCCATTCCAGAGCAGGCAGTAAAGATACAAAGTCTATGCCCGTTTCTTTGGCCTGTCTGTTCTAAAGCCTGCTAAGCTTTCCAAGACACCATCATCTCATCAGAAAAGTGAGGCAGCCTGCTACTTGTCATCCACATCTATCCTTCCCCTCATAATCAGTCAGAGGAATCTTCTCAAAACACAAACAAACCCTCCGTTAACACATTCCTTCCCCCACTGACTCCCTACTATTCTTAGGACAAAGACCCAAATATTGAGCATGGTCTTCAAGGCTATGCATGGTCTGGCTCCTATTAACCACTCCAGTCTGTCTACCATCTACCAGCCACATCTACCTTCAAAGGAGCACAGTCCATCCTGCCACAGGGCCTTTCCACATGCTGTTCACATGGTTACCACTTCTTTCCTCTCCTCTTTAACCTAGTGAATAGCCTTCCTTCTTTCAGATCTTACTCCCCCTGAGGAAGCCTCCTTTCTTGACCTTTCATGACTAAGTCAACATCCTTGGCTGAACACCCTGACAGTACCTTGTTTCTCTGGCCTTCAAAGCTTTTGTTTTCATTTGTCATGATATTCTGGTTGCTGTGGTTATTAATTCATATCTGCTTTCACTACTGGACTGTAAGCCCAAGAACCAGGCCTGGTTTGCTCACCATGTTACCCTCTCACCACCACACGGCATGAATATTGGAGATTCTCAGTCGATAAGAATATGAATGAAAGAGTAAATAGCTAGGCTTGGTGGTACATGCTTATAGTCCTAGAGAGGCTAAGGCAGGAGGATCACTTGAAATCAGGAGTTTGAGGTTGCAGTGAGCTATGATGACACCACTGCACTCCAGCCCAGGTGACAGAGTAAGACCCTGTGAGAGAGAGAGAAAGAAAAGAAAGAAAGAAGGAAAGCAAAGAAAGAAAAATAAAACATGTAAGTGGCCCTCAAGGACCTTATAATCTAGAAATACCTTCCAAGTCACCTAAAGATCAGAAAGCTAATCAATGATCAATATCATTTAACATAGACCTTCCTAAGAGAGAGGGTCTCGATAGTCCTCTTCCCACAGAACCACACTTTCTGCTTTGAGACCACATCACATATAATAACATTTCAAATTCTGCTCAGTAAAATGTCATCCCTTTGTCAACAACATGAGACCTTCAGTCAAACATAGCCCCCAAACTAAACAAAACCTCCAGGGTTCCAATGGCAGTTTTGTTCCTTATTGTGGTTTCCTGGGAGCCCATCAATCATGCCTTTCATTATATAACATACAGAGATAATCCTCCCTTCATACCATTCCTGTTTTCAGACACATTCTTCATTAAGTCACCAGAAGCCAGCTCATTTCTCATTTCAGACACTATTCCACTTCCCTGTGGGGATAGCAAGCACATGACAAGCCTATTTCCACAATCTGATGATAAATTAAATTTCAGTCTCAATTTCTGGTTGTGTTACAGAGAGAGACCATCATCAAGGAACACAGCAAAACAAAAAAGTAATCTAAGTCTGGGTGCAGTGGCTCACATCTGTAATCCCACCACTCTGGGAGGCCCAGGCGGGTGGATCACTTGAGCTCAGGAGTTCAAGACCAGCCTGAGCAAGGGCAAGACTGTCTCTACTAAAAATAGAAAAACTAGCCAGGTGCCTATAGTCCCAACTACTTAGGAGGCTGGGGCAAGTATGAATTTGAGGTTGCTGTGAGCTATGATGATACCATAGCATTCTACCCAGAGTGAGACTCTGGGAGAGCAAAGCACAGAAAGTTGTCAACATCTCCATGAAGGCAGACCAACATGAAATAGCTGAGGTTTTTTTTTAGTTACACGTAATATTCAAATTTGTGAAAACTTTATTGTATCCAAACAATATTAAAAAGATGTTTTCTCTTTTCTTTCTACTCCATGGAAGTTAGTCAATTCCTCTGGCTTTAATGCCATCTAGACAGGTGGCTAGTGAGGGGCCAGCTTTGCCACTGTTATGAGCAGACTGTCTGTTCGCTCCCCCACCAATTCCTGTTGAAATCCTAACCTCAACGTGATGTTAGGAGGTGAGGCCTTTGGGAGGTGATTAGGTCATGAGGGTGAAGCCCTCTATAACTTAGAAGACAGCCTTCACCAGAGCCAACACCCTGATCCCAGACTTCCAGCCTCCAGAACTGCGAGAAGTAGATTTCTGTTGTTTATAAGTGACCTAATCTATGTATTTTGTTATAGCAGCCCTAACTAGTTACCTCTGTTAGACGGAAGTGAATCTGTCTCCCCCCCCCCTTTCCTCTCTCTCTCTTTTCTCCCCCCTCTCTCTTTCTTTTCTCACTCCTCCTTGGTGTTGTCCTACAACATCTCCCCCCTCACCAATAAAGACCTTTCATACATGCCTTGGTGGTCTATGAGATCTCTGCTGGTTGAGTGCCCCCCCTTTCATCTGGTGTCAGAAGTGGGATGTAATTAGGGAACACTCCCAAGGGTAGCTTCCACCTCTTCCAGGGGATTTTAGCTCCTGGGAGCTCCCTATCCTCCTCTCGCACTCCCAGCGCTCACCACCGCATCGGCTTGTGTCCATTCACCAAAGTGCTCTAACCAGCACCCAACACCGACCCCATCCAGACTTGGTGAGTACCCCCATGGGAGTAAATTTTCCCTAATCGTGGGCTGGGTTGCTTACATTCCTGGTGATTCACCCGTTCCCTATTCCCCTTGACCTTGAGTGGCTTAGCGCAGAGCTTCCAAGCCTTCACATGAAAATTCCTGGCGCCAGGTCTCAAGCTCTCCACAGCCTCAAGGGCCTGACACTGCTCTAGTGCACGGTGACGACCGGCTTAGACTATGTTCTCCTTTTCTCAGCCAGCAACAAAGTAAGGAAGATGTTGGTTTTTTGTCCTGGTCCTTGCGTGATTCTACTCACACTTTATTTCTGCGACGAATTGCCACGAATGCAAGCCATCCTAGCCCACCTAACTCCCCCTGGGGTGCTCCTTACACTACCTGGTAGAATTAAGAAACTTTCTACTCAAGTTTAAATTCAAAACTTATATAACTATTGTAAGCACCTTGGCAAATGGAGCGAGGTTCCCTATGTTCAGGGCTTCTCATATCTTAAAACCAAGCCTAATTTATGTTCAGATAATTCCAAAATTCTCATAACAAAGGGCTCTCCTACTCTCTATCTTACTAAACCAAACCTATTCGACCCAGCAAATAAACCTCCACCATACAGACAAGTGGCCACCCATTCTTAAACAAGAGTAATTTTTGTTCCTGCGCCATATTGACTCCTCCCTCAACCACACAGTTACCTCCACCCTCCGTCCCTCCTACTTCCCTGTCAATCAATCTGAGCTTGTCTCCTAACTCCTCCCCTCCAACTAGCGCTCAGTTCTTCTGTATGGTCTCTCAGTCCACTTCTGAATGCTCTAAGAAACTCTTCTGGACTTCTTTACTCTTTTCTCCCTCCAGCTCCTCCATATAATAATCCTACAGTACCACCGGATAACAATGTATTACTATATCCTATCAACTTATCTCGCGTAATGTTTTTATTATTTTAACCAATACCCCAACCTCTAATGAGTGCAAATGAGTGTGGGAGAGGGCGAAAGAGGCAGCAAATCAATTTCATATATCAAACAATAAGCATCCTACAGGTGACACTGCAGTCCCTAATTCCCAGCCAAATTAGAATCATAATAATAATACTAAGGAAAAATAGAAACATTTTTATTACCTACATTCTTTCCGGACTTAAAGCTTCCACCAAAAGATTATCAATTATAATAAATTACAGAAAATCATACAAGATAAGTCTAAAAATCCTTCAGCATTCCTTCAATGCCTTATCGAGACTTTTATTAAATATATAATACTAACTTAAATCCTGAAACAATGGATGAGAAAAATATTCTCATAACTTATTCCTTTAACCAAAGTTACCCCGACATCAAACTTAAGTGCTTGGAGCATGGACCCCTGACACCCCAGGCTATAATTTTAAACACGGCCTTTAAAGTTTACATGGGATGAGATGATATTTTCCGAAGGGAAATAAAAAAATCTCAAATCCAAAATTATCAAATGCTAGCTCAAAACATTACAGTATCTCTAAGGCCATCATTCCTAACCTACCTAAATAATCAGGGGCAAAAGATGACTTCATAACTCAACCACCTGAATCATACTACAAATGCGATGGAGAAGGCCACTGGGTAATACGTTGCCCAATCCCAAACCTCCGCCACAGCCATTCCTCTCTGCAAAAAAGGGTCACTGGAAGGCTGACTGCCTCTTGGCTCAGAGAGGACATGGGGCCAGCCAACCTACAACACCTACAAGCAAACTTGGGAGTTGCCTCTTCTGAAGACTAAAGGAACGCTGGCTTCTCTCACCTGACGAAGATTACCTCTACAGAGCCAAGAGTAACCCTGATGGTGGCAGGTAGGATGATTGCCTTTCTATTAAACACAGAAACTAGCATCTCAGTTCTTAAAGAGTTCAGCGGTCCTACCTCCCTGTCGCCCACCTCTATTGTCGGAGTAAAGGGTTTTTCCCACTGTCTATATCAAACTCCTTTTTACGCTACACAATTGACAATTTCTCATTGATACATTCCTTTTAATGTTACCTTCCAATTCCCCTTCTGGAACGTGACATACTTTCCAAATTAAGTACCACCCTAACTTTTGATCTTAAGTTGATAAATGCTGACCCATCTCCCTCTGCCTCACTCTGCCTCGTCCTTTCCCAAACTACAAAAGACTCGTGGCCCTAGCCCATTCCACCAGAGCAAGTAAATCCTAAAATTTAGGATACTAAAACCCCCTCAATTGCCTCCTACTCTCCAATTCTTATTAAACCAAAAGACCCCTCTATTTTTCCTTCTCAAAGTCAATATCTACTTCCCAATCTAGTCTCCTGGAACTCCAACCTATTATACAAAATCTCCAAAAGTAAGTTGAACTTCTTCCCAACTTACTTAAACTATACTCCCCCAGGGATTTCATAACAAACCCCACTTATTTGGCCAAACATTAGCCCAAGACCTTCAATCCTATAATCCCTCTCCTTCAACCTTAATTCAGCATGTTGATAACCTCCTACTCTATAATACCACCTTACATGACTCTAAGCAAAACACCTATTCCCTCCTTAATTTCCTTGCAAATAGGAGATATCAAATCTCTCCCTCAAAAGTTCAATTATTCCAAAAGAAAATCATGTACCTTAATATCCTTTTATCCCCAAACTTCAAAACTATTACCATAGGAAAAAAAAAGCCTTCTTCACAACTTTCCTCTACCCACCACAAAACAAGAACTCCTCTCCTTTTTAGGATTAGCTGGATACCTCAGAACATAGATTCCCAACTTTTCTCTCCTAACTGCTCCTTTATATAATACTACTAAAAATAACCCTCATAAGCCTCTCCTAACCTCCATTTACACTTCTTTTAAATCTCTACAGCACACTTTATTAAAAACTCCAGCCCTCCACCTTCCAAATCTTTCTCGCCACTTCTTCCTATATATTACAAAAAACCATATATTTTCTCTTGACGTACTTAAACATCAACTAGGCCCCACCTT
>CAUYPK010092392.1:0-23246 GCA_963574355.1 Loris lydekkerianus | reverse complement strand
AACTACTTTGAGATATCACCTAACCCCAGTAAGAGTAGCCCACATAACAAAATTTCAAAACCAGAAATGTTGGTGTGGATGTGGAGAAAAGGGAACACTTCTACACTGCTGGTGGGAATGCACATTAATACGTTCTTTTTGGAAGGATGTTTGGAGAATAGTTAGAGATCTAAAAATAGACCTGCCATTCGATCCTATAATTCCTTTACTAGGTATATACCCAGGAGACCAAAAATCACAACATAACAAAGACATCTGTACCAGAATGTTTATTGCAGCCCAATTCATAATTGCTAAGCCATGGAAGAAGCTGAAGTGCCCATCAACCCACGAATGGACTTGCAAATTGTGTTATGTGTATACCATGGAATATTATGCAGACTTAAAGAAAGATGGAGACTTTACCTCCTTCATGTTTACGTGGATGGAGCTGGAACATATTCTTCTCAGCAAAGTATCTCAGGAATGGAAGAAAAAGTATCCAATGTACTCAGCCCTACTATGAAGCTAATTTATAGCTTTCATATGAAGGCTATAACCCAACTATAGCACAAGAATTTGGAGAGGGAGCTTAGGGTGGAGGGAGGCTAATGGGTAGGGCCACACATATGGTGCATCTTTGAATGGGTAGAGGTGAAACCTACTAAATACAGAATACGCATGTCTACATACAATAACTAAGAAAATGCCATGAAGGCTATGTTAAACTGTTTGATGAGAATATTTCAGATTGTATATGAAACCAGCGCATTGTACCCCTTGATTGCACTAATGTACACAGCTATGATCTAACAATAAAAAAGAAATAGTGAATAAGTTGAAGGTGTCGACATATGGGATCTAATTATTTATACATTTATTTATTCAATTAATAATACTGTATTTACAAGTATTTTTGTTTTATAAGCTTTTTCTTTTTTAATTTTATTTTATTATTAATGCAATCATGGGGCACCATACACTGGTTTTATAGACCATTTGACATATTTTCATCACACTGGTTAGCATGGCCTTTCTGGCATTTTCTTTTTATTGTGTTAAGACATTTATATTCTACATTTACTAGTTTCACATGTACCCTTGTAAGATGCACCGTAGGTGTAATCCCACCAATCACCCTCTCTCTGCCCATCCTCCCCCCTCCCTTCCCTCCCTCTGCCTCTTCCCCATATTCTTAGGTTATAACTGGGTTATAGCTTTTGTGTGAAAGGTATAAAACAGTTTCATAATAGGGATGAGTACATTGGATACTTTTTCTTCCATTTTTCTATTCGCCAGGCATTTGCTAGTTTACAGGGAGTGTAACAGTAAAACAGACTGACATATATTTCTCTGCCTGTCAGAGTTTATAGATGACCCTCAAAGACATATCTAATTATAATTTGAAGGGTTTAAGGGTCTTCAATAAAAAATCACTTTGTTCCTTCCTCATTCTGAAAGAACTGAGAAATAGGACAAAAATATATAGTAGATGGTCAACGAACAATGTCACCTTTAGAATGATACAGCCGATTTGGAGATGTGTCCTATATCAAGGAGCAAGCAGGCTTTCTAATGCCAAATACCAGGATTAAAGACATATATCCTTACAGTTTTGAAGGTGGTAGATAAACAGGGTCCCCTATGGGGAGAGGAGTGAACCCTGTGAGACATAAGGCTTACCTATAGGTAAGCTGCCTCACAGGAAGAAAAAGGGATATAAGAGCCAGAATGTGTATTAACATTTTAAAATCCAAGGCACTCATTTTTCTTTGGGGAAGAGTCAGCATCATATTAGTAGTGGTTCTTACACATTGAACAACCTTCAGTTCAATGAAGGAAGAAGGAAGAAGTTCAGTTCAGGGGAAGAAGCATTCTTCCTGCCCCCTTAACAATAATGATGTATGTATTTTAGAGTTTATGAACAAGGAAGTATGGAATACTATGGGAATGTAACCTATCCTAGGGGTTCCATGGATGTGGTGTTTAAGCTGAAGAAACAGGAGTAGGAATAAGGAAAGTGATTTCGGGCAAGAAGAGAGACATCTTGACGCAGTTATGGAATTTAGAGCAATTCAGCTTATCTGGGTAAAGCCCAGACTGCAAGACAGAGCTGAGAGTGACTCGTCATGGTATTCAGGCAGTGAGCAAATTTCAGAGTGGGTTGTGAGTCAAATTCAGATGAATGAAGGGCACTCAGAAACATTGAAGGGATTCAAATAGAGCAATTACAGAATCAAGTCTATGTTTTGGGGGCAAAGATTATTCTAACCCGTAGGAAGAAAACCTGTAGAGAGGAACACCTGTTAGTGGTGTGCAAGGAAAGGAGGTTTGCGGAAGGAAATGTGTAGGAAATTAGTATCGTTTTGTAAATTTTGCCCTTGAAGGGCAAAACAGTGCCATGAAGGCTACGTTAAACAGTTTGATGAAAATATTTCAAATTGTATATGAAACCAGCACGTTGTACCCCTTGACTGCACTAATGTACACAGCTATGATTTAATAATAAAAAAGTAAAGATATTTAGAAAGTTAGATGGGTACATATGCATAAATCTTTTATGAATATCTTTATTTGAAATACTAATCAGTGAATTTATGTCAAGCTAGGACAGCTATGAATTTAGTTAGACTTCTCACTTTCTTCAGAGACTTTATAATAATTTTGAGTTTTTAGTGTTATGATTAATTCAATTATTTGAATAAAATAACTTAATTAAAAAAATGTTTGAAAGAACGTATAAGTTCACTATTTCCTGCCACTGTTTACAAGCTACTGTTGAGATCTTATAAGTAATCTGATTCATGGGAGGATAAAGGAAAGTTTTAGGTCATTTTGGGAAAGACACATTTCAATTAAAATTGAACTTGGTAATATAGTCTGATCACACCTAAAATGATTATGTAGCTGGTAATCTTCTTACATGCTACCAACATGCAACTATTTAAAGGCTGCCCTATTTCAAAAGATAATTTTCTATTAGTATTCTTAGGTGAAAAAAAAGAGCCTGGAAACATGGCTGATAAAATTCGTCCATATTTAATTTACATGGGAAAGTCTTTTGCACAGATAGTCTTGTATTGCTTCCTTCTTCCTTAGCTGAAGGTTCTTAAAGTATCAACAAACAATGCAGCTTTTTTTTTTTTTTTTTACTATAATAGAAATATTATTGTATTATTATTTTTACACCTTTTGGTTAATGTTATAATAGCTTCTAAAGATTTTCTTCCAAAATTTTGAAAACTTTTGTTTGCACTCTTGATTGAAACAGTGTGACATATTAGTGCTTATTAGATGAGTTATATGCTTTGAATGTCTAAGCCATTGTGCTAATACATTTTAAAATTCATTTTCCCTTGTGTTATAATAAATATGTTTAGACCTCATGGAAATCTTCTTTAGTGCATATGTGCTCAAGATTTATTTGCATTTCTATCCAGAATAAGTCAAAATAAATTTTTCTAGAAATGGCATCATGTGAAATGAGTTTTTTAGCTTGTACTTCCTAATCACTGTGCATTATCTGTAGAAATGTTAAAGTTTGGTAGCAAAAGAATTTAAAACTCTGTTAAACACACCTTTAGTCACAGGCGTTTTCATAGAATAAAGGTGGTTGCTTAATACTCGAAGAATTCACTGTTCCTATTCAGATTTTGTTATTTTTATTGTTGCTAAGTGATTTTTAAAAAGAAAAATTATGTTAGAAGTAGATGACTTTATTGTTAAATCAAGCATATGCACTTACTAAAAATGAGACATAAAACTCAATTTTTATGATAGGTATATACTTATTGCTGTGATTAAAAATCATCTTAAACACTACATCCTTGAAAACAGTTTCACCCATGCAACAATCTTGATATTCGCTGTCATTGTTATAAAGGAAATCTGTCATGTTAGAAGGTAATATTCTAGAGAAAAATAGGCAACTTCTGTTTTCTTCCCCTCAGCGAGGTTGTCTACAAAGCTCATGCGGGCTGTGGTGTGGTATCAAGATGCAAGATGTTCTAGTTCCAGAAAAAAGCTGCATTCAAGTGACTTTTTCTTCTTAGCACATCTTTTCTTCTTTTTATCCTTTCCCTCTCTTTGGTTCTAGGATCAACACCAAAATGCATGCATATGCTCACCTGCTCTTGTCTTTATGCTTTTGGTAGGAGGAAGCCTGGAATTAGCAATATGACTTTGCGCTCAGGAAGAGTTTAACCTGAAAAAGTTAGGCTGAATAGGATAAAGTTTGCAGCCTTTCAGACTGTTCCTATTATCTCTATGAACCCATGAGGTAGTAAAATGGAACTAACATTTCTAACGGCATACAGCTGTGTGCGTCTGTCACTTTGAAAAGGACTCTGTGTATGGAGGTCAAAAGTCAGGACCCATCCTGAGGGAGATCCAGGTTCTGTGGGTTGTGAGTCTTTAACAGTTTGAGGGGACCCCCTTTAAAAGAAGGAACACTTTTTTTTTATTGTTGAGGATTCATTGAGGGTACAGAGAACCAGTTTATACTGATTGCATTTGTTAGGTAAAGTCCCTCTTATAATTGTGTCCTGCAGAATTATGAATACAAAATTAGTTAAAGGTCTTGGGAAGGGTCCAGGCAAGTAAAGGGCCCTATACTTAAAGCTTCATTCATTCACAGTAAATTCACCTCTAGCCTTGTACATAAAACTGGATCTATTAAGAAAAATCCTGAATTGATAGTAAAGCTAAATATTTAAAAATCAGGTTGAATGTCACATTCTTGAGCTAAACTTCCCTGATTGCTTCCTTTGTGACTCCACTGTGTCATGGTGTACATGGTGTGGTAATGATCCATTTACTTGTCTAATTGCCTGTGAGATTCCAAGTTGCAGACTTAGGGTATCCTGCTCATGATGTATTTCTTGTGCGTAGCATAGTGCTTAGGAAATTTTAGCTGTTTAAAGTAGAGCGCAGGGATGCTGAAGTCATGGCACCAGCAAGCATATTCCAGCAGCAGCTCTGGTGCTGGTGTACCTGATGTGGGGCTAGAAGCCTCTAATGCTGAAAACAGGCAGACACAGTTTCCATCAATCACATGGACGGCAGCTGCCACGTGGTTTTATGAGGTGAGTTATGTGTGGGAAAGATGTCTTTCAACTACGATCAAAAATTAGTGAAGAACAGGCTAGGACTGCGTCCTTCAGGTAGAGGAAGGCATAATTATAAAAGGTCTGAAGGTAGAGTGAAAGTAGAGGAAGGTACAAAATGCTTTTGGAATATTTGAAAATGTATTTCTTAATAAGATCAAGGGGAAAAGTTACCGAAGATAGTTCATAGATCAAATTCTTTAGTTTGACGAAGTCAGACTTCGTCTAACTGGGTAATTGATGTTAAACCAGAAGTCTATTTACAGATTTTACAGTTATGACATCTAAATATATTGAAACACCATCATAATAAATGTTATTTTTGATGAAAGGTGTCTTGCGCAGGGACATAGGAAGAGAGAAAAATAATGGCATTTTCTCTTTCCCCCCTATCTATTATTGCTTAAGTTTAATGTTAATAAGATTTACAGTTGGGTGTGAGGAGGGGTAAAGGTCTCCGTAAACATGGTGGATTATTTTTAATACTCAGAAAAACAAAGGATAAGTCCTACATGTACTAAACTTTATACTGCTAAAGGAGAAACATTCTAAAATAAATTTAGGGGCTGATCTAAGAACTAGCTGTATGAAAGATGTTAATTTGCAGTGCCTGGTATGAAATGAAGTTGTGGGAATCTTTGTTTAAAGAATGATTAGTAATTTCAAGACAGCAATAGCAGAACATCGAACCAACTGCAAGGCTCTTTTAAGGTTAAGGGCTGTGTAACTAACTGCATAGGTCATGTGCTCAAGAAGCTGGTCCCGAAGGAAGCCTTTGTGGTTTATGAAAGCTGGTGCATTGCAAAGAAAGAGTCATGTGATAAATTCCTCTTTGATCTCAGCACAGCAATAGCATTTATCATTCTAAATGACCTATTAGGTTCCTTTGATTGAGCAGTAGGAGCTACCAGAATTCTGTTTAAATGAGGCAGTTTTTCTCAGTCTGGGTTTTCTGGTGCCATTTCTTTGTTATTATTAATATTTGACTTTGATTTTATATGCAGTGTTAATGGGTTTTGGTCTTTGTGTTTTAAGCCATCTCAAATCTTTTTGCAGAAGCATAGATAAACAGAAGTCTAAAAAGTGGTTCTAAAAGTTGATTTTAAAAGCTTATCATCAGCAGCATTATTTACTGGATGCAGTAATAGCTCCATTAATGAAATTAATGCATTCCAGCAACATAATTATTGGCTAGAGACTTCATAAACACAGGCAGAAATAATCTGGGAAGCAGAAGGATGCATTTCAGATAAGCAAGAGTACACAACAGAAATTTTAAACAGCAAAAAAACAAACAAACAAACAAAAAAAACCCAAAAACAACTTAGTCTTAAGCAAATGCTTAAGCAATTAAGGTTAAAAGAGGTGAAGGCTGAAGCTTGGTTTATACTTGGGAAAAGAAAATCCATTGAGGACAAGCTCAGAGGGAAGAGACTTGCTGGCAGACAGCCCTTTGCTGGGGTGATGTCGGCTCACTTCAGAAGATGTAACATATGCTCTTTTATTCCCTAATGTTACCAGCAACTTTAGCCAGCATCCCAGAAGAGTAAGGAGCCAATCTGTCTCATAGAGATTGTGCTTTGTGCCTTCCTCCCCATGTCATCCCACAAGAATTAAATTGGTTCATAGTTCAAGCAGGGCTGCCATGTTCAGTTGTGCAAGATTTTTCACTGCACAGATTCATTGGGTGGTAGGTAAATGGCATCTGAATCCTCCCTACTTTATGATGATCCTGTTGTATGTCCTCTTGTGGGGCTGTGCTTCCCCTCACCTCTCCAAGAAGGGGCACCAGATGGGCTAGTGTTTGGGACCACTTTAGAGTCATCTAAGAAGACTCAACAGACAGCCTAAGAATTCAGGGGTTCTTTAAACTGTGAAAATGCCTTTCCTTATCAGTAATTTTAAAAAATTCCAGTTAGAGAGCTCTATAAATGAAAATATTTTGAGTTCTTTTCAGTATGAATTGGACCTGCTTAGAGAGTAGTCATTCTCTACTTTATGATAGGGTATGATGAACCAGAGCCTCTATGTTGGAGATGGGGGCTAGGAAATAAGAAAAATGGATGCTGGAGGAGATAGGTACGGTGTTTGTCACTACATCGAATTTGACTTAGTTATCTCCTTCCCATGGAATTTGTTAATCGAAGTATTATTTGTATGTGTTAATTGAAGTACTGTTGGATTTGAGAGTAATATTCTTTGTTTTTCTCATCCTTTGGCATGAAATAAGTGTTTATAATCTGTTGTTAAAACTGATGAAAACATGTAAAATCATACATGAACACACAGAAAGCTCAAACTAACAAATTAACATTTTTGTAACAGCAAAACAAGAACAGGTTAATTTCCATTGAAGGTAAAATAATAAGCACTTTTGCCATTTTTGCTGCTTTCTCATCATACTTATCAGGCATTATATTTAACTGCATACAAAATGAGACTTAGCCTTCACTTTCACATTTCAAGCCCTGGAAATCCTCAAGGTAGAATTTTGCACTGCAGTAATCATCTGAGCTGGGTTAGTCTTCTATTCTTGAGGTCCTTGGGCTTGGCCGCCTTCCTCCAGTATATGTTGAGTGTCTGCTATATACCAAGTGTGTTGCTAGAGAACCAAACCCAGAAGCTCCCCGGGTTGCAGTGTAATTACCATACGGTGTAATTCTAGGCTTTCTTCATAATTCATTTTCTCCTTTGTTAATCTAGTCCCCAGTACTTCCAGAGATGCACCTTTTAACTGAGGCTGTCCCAAACCTCCACATCTTAGGAGAATTATAGACTTCTCTCTCTTGCCATCTTTTTCTATAAAAGCTTCAGCTTTGTTGTCTTAGTTGTAGTTAATCATTTCTTCCCTAGTGTTTCCCACAGCACTTCAAATTTTTCTTTTCTATCATAGTTATTTGTATTCATGGTTTATTCCCCCACTAGACTTCAAGGTCTTTGGAGACATGAATTCTATAATAATTATTTTCCTATTCCTCACGATATTTTCAAAATGCCTTTCTCATAGTTGTTACTCAAAAAATAGCTTATAACATTAAATCAGATTGGATTATAATAATGGTTTACATGCTAACAGTTCTAGGACAGAAGTTGCTAACCCAGTACACTATCGAGCCAGGCTGAGTTACTTTCAGTATTCTTAACTCATATTTATGGCATAATGGAAAATTTAATGGCCACTGTACCATCCCTGAATAATTCTATTTTTATCATTTCTGTAACCCTTTCTAGTATGCTGTACATGCAGACATCATTACTACAAATCTGTGAGCATAGGCTCAGGAAGAATAGTTTTGTATTCTGCACTCTTTTTTTCCCCCTGATGTTTAGGAGACTCAACTAAACTCTGTCTATAGGTATAAACTTTTGGAAGATTTTTTGCCTCCAAACAGCCTATGAAGCTTCTGAGGGAAGCACATCTTCAGGATTTTTATCAAGCTTCGGAAAGTTTATGTTTTCAAACATTTCTAATAGCAGTGTCCTAAATGATGCCCACATACATCATGGGAGCAGCCAGTCTGGGACTTTCTTCCGAGGAAACAGAGTGTCTAATAATTCGAGATGAAATTCTAATTATTTTAATGAGATTATTCTGCTTCTTGGCATATAAAGCAATTTTTTTTTATACCTTTACTTGTTATTTTTCATGTTTGAAGACTTAAATAGAAGAGACAAGAAAGTACAGGAGTCCTGTTTCATCTCCTGGACCATTAATTATGCCATGCATGTTTCAGTACTGATGAGACCCCAAGAAGAATGAATCTTGTAGGGTCTTACTAAGTTTAACGGATTTCATTCTTTATACTTCAAACAAGTTTTCTTAGA
This sequence comes from Loris lydekkerianus, assembly GCA_963574355.1. Classification (NCBI taxonomy): domain Eukaryota; kingdom Metazoa; phylum Chordata; class Mammalia; order Primates; family Lorisidae; genus Loris; species Loris lydekkerianus. The sequence continues at coordinate 14,337 of CAUYPK010092392.1, read as the reverse complement.
AAACCATTAATCACTAAACCATGGATTAAATAGTGACAATAATGGAAATATAACCAAGAACAAATTGTTCATGGTTGGCTTCTCCAAGGACTTGACAGCTAATTTATAAAACAAGTTATTTTTGTACAGCAGGACTTTTGTGACTAAAGTAAAATTGCTTCGACAAAATGCTCAGCATTATTCTGTAGCCTGTGGGGGAACAGTGCATACACAGACCTTCATCCTTCTCTCCTGCCCCCCCTTCCTTGCCACTTTTTGCGAGATTTCAATTTGTCTATGTGTCCTGATTCATTGCCAGCTTGTGCCCTTGAAACAATTACTAAGTTTGCTAGTTTAAAAGGCTACGAAATCTACTTATCTTGTCAATTCAGGGTCCATATTAGAGAGCCTTCAAGCCATACTGTAGGAAGCTTACCGAATGGGTGAACCAAAAATTCCATTTTTTTCCTGAGGGAGTTTGGTTTTCATTTTATATAGTGGTCTGCATTGGTTACATTTGTAGTTTTGTAATTCAAAGATAGACATAATATACATAAGGATTGCTTTCTTAATATGGAAATTTTTACATTTGTTGGCTCTTTGGTTTGCCTATCCGGGTGACTGTGTTAGATTATATTGTTTGAAAAAAATGCAAAGCAAGAGCTTTATCCTTTTCAGAAACCTGTTATATCACTGAGGTAATACGCAAGGTAGTAGAGGGTACTAGTAAGTAAGCCTGTGCTGGGGAAAGTAGGACCAAAAACAAGAATACAGCTTAGGTATTTCCCTGTATGGTTGGGGAAAAATTTGGTATTTAAAATTGTAAATTAACAGTAAAAAGCAGTGTCTGATAACTTGCCAATATGCAGAAAGGAAAATAAGTATTATGGAAATTCAGAGACGTGGCAGGTAAGTGAGAGTGACCAAGCAAGTTTTCTTACTTAGAATTTGAACTGAGAGTTTTCTTTTCTTCATTTATTCTTTTATTCATCCACTTATTTAATTAACAACCTTACTAACAAAAGCAGCTAATATTTATTTAGCTATTCAGACTCTGAGCATGATATGTAGAAATTATTTAACATGTTGTTTTGCAGATTAGAAAACGAGGCATAGAATTTGAATAACTTAATAAATGGAAGAATAAGGGAAAAAAACAGGACTGCTGACTCCAGAGCCTGTTTCTTAAACAGCATATCCTCCTGTTTTTTGCCTAACACTTGTTAACTGCTTATCAAGTAGTAGGTTCTCAGAGAAAGCTGGGAGTTAGAGGTGGTAGAACCAAGTCCATGCATTTCAGAAATTGGGGCCATTTGAGATATGACAGAATCAAGTTTGAAGTATAAGGATTCTCTTGAAGGAGAGTAATGGTAGCTTGTGAATCCAGGACAGCACACAGAGGGAAATAGCTAGAGATGGGAAGAAGGAAATTTGTGATCAGATGGTATTTTGAAAGCCAGGATGTGGAGTTTGTGTTTCTGTAGCACCACGTGTCATCTCAGGACTCCCTGGTTGGGAATCCCTCCAGAGATGTGGAAAATGCCCCTTCTAGATCCTTCATTCAGGCCCTTTATTCAGATTCTTGGGGGTAGGGCCCTGAAATTTGCATTTTAAATAAGTGCCCCACTTTGGGTGGAAAATCACTGCCACAGGTAAACGAGTGCATATGGTGAAACACCATATTTGTTTATATCATAATGTGTTTTGCTTACACGATAACACTTTCCATGGAATAAAAGAGAAAAGAAAAATATATGTTTATCACTTCATCAAAAACTGCCACTGGAATTCTACCTCTGAGAGGCCCTACAAGCAGTGGTATGCTGGAAAATGTTTTGACAACCAGCTCTCTGAAAATAAACAACACACAAGTTTTGATTTTTAGCATTTGTTGATTTCAAACTACCAACTTAACATCACTGAACATGAGTTGGGAAGTGATGTGCACAATTGGTTCCAGTTCCCCCCAATCTAAATTACCTATGAGTTTGATTGGTAAGTGATAGGATTGGAAATATTAGTGAACATTTAAAAGAAAAAACATATAAAAATACACACACACAAATATATATCTAGATTTTGTACCAACAACTAGCTGGTAATGGCACACTAGGGATTAATGGGAAGTTATATGCTTCTTAACAGATATTTCACCTTAAGTTTTACCATGGCAGGGAAAATAATATCAGCCTTATTTTATAGATGAGAAAATTTAGAGCTGGTAAATTTAAAAATTTTAAAAACTTATCTAAATTTAAAAAACTTATCTAAGGTCACATGGCTACTGAGAGAGAAAGCCTTATTTGTTTCTAAACTATTGGTCGAATTATTTTTCTTCATTCTATGCTGTATCAATATTATTTAACAAGCTATAGGATACAACTATGGGGAACTATGTATAGAATGCTGAGATTCTGATTCTATGGATGTAGAAAAATGGTAAATCTGATATATTAGTTGAGGTGCTTCTACAACTGTACATTGCCTTTGTTATGCCATTTGCCCAACCCCCAAGTCAAGATAGGTAAGGCACTAATTCCATCCTCACTGGTAGTTGTTTTGCTGCCAAGTAGATTGATGACAAGCTTGAGAGAGACAATTCAGAGACTAGAAAAAGTCTAATGAGGTACTAAAATCATCTAGAACAGGCCTAACCTTGGGCCAGCAGCTTTCAAAGCATGCTCCTAAGACAACCAACATCAGCATCACCTGGGAGCTTGTTAGAAAGGCAAATTCTTGGGTTCCTACCCTACACCTACTGAAGCAGAAATCATGGAGCTGTTGTGAATGATATGTAATTAGAAAACCCTCTAGGCTTTTTTGATGTATGTTGAAGTTTGAGAAAAGCCCTAGGTAAGTGGTTCTCAACCTTTCTACTGCTTTGACCCTTTAATACAGTTCCTCATGTTGTAGTGACCCCCCATCATAAAATTATTTTTGTTGCTACTTCATAACTGTAATTTTGCTTGGCGGTCACCACAACATGAGGAACTGTATTAAAGGGTTAAAGCATTAGGAAGGTTGAGAACCACTGTCCTAGGTCTTCCCCTCAGACCCAGAAAGCCTGGAGATTTGTGGGATCTTAAGCAGAGAAGACCTGGGTGTTTATTCCCAGTTGACAGAGTTTAAATCAGAAATAAGTGAGTAATCACTAATTTGATTGCATTTACTTGAAGTGACTCAATTAAATTGTCTACTAGTAGGTGGAATTGGGGGTTTAAGGTAGAAATTAAATTCAGTTTAAAGAAATCAAGATAGTTACACTTCATACATACCTAGGTTTGTAGTTTATGAAACAGCATTTTCTGTGTACATTTGGATGCGCTTGCAATTTTGTTCTGGAATGAACCAAACAGATGAAGTGAAGAAATAGACCATGGTACCACAGGTAATTTCAGGTGGTAGTTCATAACACTTGATTGAATTAAGACACATTATGTACAGCTGTGGAGATAGGGGTCAAAACATTTGAAATAGCAAGCTGGGGCAAAATAGGATCCATGTGAGTTTTCCTTGGCTGTTGGCACTACAGACTCTGGCCCCACCCCATGGCTTTGACTTCCCTGACCTGATTATGTTTGGTGCTTCTCTTTCAGCTTTGCATAGCTCGCCATGGGCTTAGCTAGGGTTACTAACTCATCCCAGTTTGCTTCAGGCTGTCCTAGTTTTAAAATTGTAATTCTGATGTCCCAGAAACTTCTTAGTACTGGGTACACCAGAAGTGTTAGTCACTGTTACTCACCCACTTGACTTACAGCTTCCCCTGGCATTTCCTTTGCTTTCCCATTGGTGCAGGCTGGCAATCCCAGTGTGCACTGCTCCTGGGGAACTCCAGGGCAGCTGGCTACTGAGAGTTGCTGTGAAACACTTTTACTTCTTGTACACATAAGTAATGTTTGTAGAAAGCATGATTAGAATTTATTTTTAGACCATGTTAAGTATTTTTTACCGATTTGGAAAAATCTAGTCATGTTACTGATTCAGCCAGTAACTGCAATTTATTAAAGCTTGGAAACATCTTGCTATAGAGTGACTTCAATTAAAGAAAACATTTAGGATAGAATTTAAAAGCTTGGCATAGCACTGGGGTATTGATTATTTGGAATAAATGGGTGATACTCAAAAGTGGTATCTTAAGAAAATTACTCCTGCCATATGTGGAATAAAATAGAGGGATTATGAGGTATGGAGTCCCGCAAGAAAACACACATCAGTCTAGGATTAATGGCCAGAATAAAAAGAAATAGTTAATATAAGATATTTGGGAAGAATGGATGAATTGCTAACCCGAGTAAATTGAGAGAATGATGATGTCGATGAAAAATAAGCACGTCAAAGACAATTGAAATAAACTCAATATGATGACTAGTACGTGTCAGGAACTTAAATGATTTCAATCACTTCAAGACTTAGGTTAAAACCCAAATGTGGGCTGCATTTGGCCATTTACGCACTTTTATCAAAAGTGACTGTTGAAACCTTGGTGGTAGAGTAGTATCCTTGCATCCTGTGGCAGGTGATGATAAAATCAAGCCAGTTGTGTTAAGTAACATCAATTGCTATCAATCTTTAGGTTATTCCTCAATACATTTCGATGCTGTATAATTAACATTTATTGAGTATTTTGTTGTTGTTTCTTCCATGTTGTTTTAGCAATGACATTTCAGTGAACCAGTTAAAAGTGAACTTGATTGCACAGGCTAATCAAGGTTTTCTTAATTAACTTTTTAATAATAAGAACTTTTCCTCTGAATTCACAAGAGCTAGTTTACTCCCATAATGATAAGGAAATTAGGGTTTGAGAATACCAATAATAGTGTGAGCTCTCAATTTTAATAGCATCTATACTTTGCAAAACATTTTATCATTTATTATTGTATTTATCCCTGACTCAAACCCTTTGAGGTAGATGATATAATCTCTAGTTTATAGATGAGTGAACTGAGGTTCAGCGTGATGGAATTGTTTGCAAAGACACATAGTAAAATAAATTGCAACCAAGTCAATTCTTTTGGTTCCTTGACCAATGCACTTTTCACAGCACCATAATTGCCAGCCACCACACCTTAATGCTAGTGTAGTGGATGTTTTCTCCTTTATTTTCTCAGTGTGGACTTCAGAGGCTTTCAGTGACATGCTTTGATTAATCACAGAAAGATTGACCCTCTATATATAGAAGATTTAGATGGACAAATATATCTGACACTGCTATGAGACTGTAGCACCACAATTTTCAGATTCAGTCATTTTCACTGAGAACCCAAGAATAAAATCAGGCTGATTGAGGGCAGAAGAAGGCTGAGCCAATTACAGAAAAACCCTGGGAAGCCAGGATTAAGTAGCACAAAGAGGCAGATGAGTGAGTTGATGAAATTGCACCCCTCGCTGAAAAGCAGCACACTTGAAGGGAAACCATAGACTGTTCTGCTAACTTTTAGCAGTGGGAGTTGCATAATCTAATAATTAATTGTCTGTAGCTTCCAGGCCTATTAGGGAGGTGTGGAACAGACTCCAGAGGCAAATCACTAGCTTCTGTGCAGGTCAGGAACATTGCCTTAGGCATGCAGCTTCAAACTGGTAATGCTTACAAGTTGTTTTCCCCATAATTTTTTTTTTAACACTGGGTGTATTCGTTCTCCTGCTAATGGGTTCCTTGGGTGTATCTTAAAGATTTTCACTAGGCTTACACTTACGACTGGAAATTGACTAGTTTATCACAATCCTTCCAAGTGTCAGAATATGCATTTTGTTGTTATTGTTGTTACTTTTCCCCTAAAAGACAAAACTAAAAATACAAGGTGACAGAATATCCCCAGCACACTGGAGAAAAACTGACATCATGTGCAAACAGAAGGATACATCATTTTGAAATAGTTTAAACTGCCATGAGAAATAGAAGGAAACCCATTTTATCTGGGTTACTTTGAGCAGACCTTCCTCTCACAAAGGAAGAATATGAACAACCAGCACATTCTTGTCTGACATTCCCACTTGAAAAGGAAGAGCTCCTGTAACCGCATAGGGTGGAGGGGAAATTGGAGAGAGGCTGTGAGTGGATGAAGGCTTTCAGTCATCAGGGGCCATAGGTTTCATTTTGATGTACATAAAAGCTGACCAAGGACTTTGTGAAAACTTTGAGCTGCCTTCCTGACCACCTTGGTTTTTTTCTTTCACCCATAGATCAGTGTCATTGACAACTGTGTTCTTTTCAAGTGGTAAAAAGAAGTTAAAAATAAAGTTCTATTTTAGATGTACCTTTGATTTTCTTCAAAAACATTTCAGATGATATGAAAGAGAAATACAGTGATAAATTTTAGCAGAGATCTGGCCGAGTCTTCCTATAGTTTAATAAAAGATGGGTTCAGTTTCAAATATATTAAGTTGCCACAGGAGAGTGGGAATGCCTTTTGGGAACAGTTAATAGTTCCTGGAATTTTAATTTCTTTTTGTCATAATACAGGGTAAAATTTCCAAAGTAAATAAAGACAAATAACAGTTAAAGAAATAGTGCATGAAATAGAAGAGGTGATGTATGTATAAGGAGTGATCCTTGCACAGCTCACCTTTACTATGAGAGGTAATTTGGAAATTACCCAAGACAGCAAATTTCAGTGTTTGTAAAGTGTATGTAGTCAGTTTCATCTTTTTAACAATGTCAGAAGAGATTGTTTGACTTGGAACTTTTTAAAGGTAATAGAAAATATTATTTAAGATATAAATGCAAGCATTTTGAAACTTAAATGTCTGGGTACTTCCTAAATATATAACTTCAAATACTGTACATTTTAAACCACCATAGCATTCCTCATGATTTTTCCTACTTGTATATTGATGAAGGCCTTAACCATAATTAGTAGGTTAGAATCTTGGGGTATTTGGGGTATTTTCTTTTGTTACTCTGGATTTGCATTGTGTTCTGATTTCTTAGCCTATATTGCATTTTCCTCTACTGAAAAAGTACCTTCCTTATATTCAAATTTATTAAAAGATTTCAGTTATTTGTAATTTATAATTCCCCAGTTATTCTAGTTTCTATTTTTAATGTTAAAATATGAAGAATATTTTCTATTTTTCAAACAGCTATTAGAAGAATTCCTCTGAGAACAAATGTCTGCTTGGACTCTCACAAGTAACCTTCTCATTTATCTTTTTGTTTTTGCCTTCCCCCACATAGTTAATTTTTTGCACAATAATCAGAGTGATATTAAAAGTCAGGTCATGTTACTTCTCTGCTCATCCCATCCAGTGGCTTCCTATCTTATCAGAATAAAGTCTAGAAAACTCATCTTCTCCCGTGGCTCTAGAGGTGACATGCCCCTCCTATATACCTTTGTGAATTTATCCACAAAGCTCTCTTTCTTGCTTAATTTACTACTTCACATCAGCCTCCTTGCTGGTCCTTGTATTCAACAAACACAGACCTACTTCAGGGCTTTGGAATTCCCATTGTCTCTGTCCCCACATAGTTGCATGGTTTACTAACCTTACTTTCATTCAGGTCTCTGCTCAGAAGTCACCTTATCACTGAGACCTTCCTTGGCCATCCAAAATTTAATAGCGCCACTACCCTTAGGTATATGCAGAGTCCAACCATGACAGCTTTGACCCAAGAAATTAGGAGATATCCTAAGCAGATTTAGGGCTTTCAAGGCCCTAGAATTGAGAAGGCAATACTGTCTAGATCTTAAAGGCCAGGAGACACTAGTAAAATTTGGGTAACTTCAAAGTATGGACACTTTCTGTTCAAGGTATATTGTTTATCAACTATGTTTCTTTACTTATTTAGTTTGTTAATTGATACTCTACAAAACAAAGTGTATACTGAAAGTTCAAGAAGCACATCACTTCTGAAATGAAAATGTGATCTACTAATGTTCTCTTTGGGAATTCCTTCTGACAAATGCTCCATTATTTCCATAGATGCATTTATAGCCTTCTCTGGCATGAAAGAGAGAAAAGGTATTTTCTCCTTCCATTATTTGGAGCACTTTTCTGTCTATTGTTTGTGCTCTTCTAGGTCCTTAGCAGTTCAGATGCCAAAAACATTCTAATGTAGTATAGCTGGGAGTTTTCTGGTTACTTGGCTCATCCATGCATGCAAAACAATTTTCAGTGTTTCCTGATACTGAGTTACCTAAACACCCTTGTGGTTATACATGACTGAATGCCACTGCCATTTGCAGTATATGTGTCAACATGGTCTAGAACAATGAATAGAGAGACTGGCTTCTTGGGCAAAAGCATGTAAGAGCATTTAAGTCTGTTCCATAGGCTGTTCTGTGATATAAAGGTGGGTAAGGCAGCATGGCCTATCTGGACATTGGGTTGCTTTCATTACATAACCACATACACAGTTCTGGAATTTATTAAAAGTTTGGCAATAGCATGAGTTGAATTTCAGATTATGGGCTTTGAACAGCTGGCTTGAGCTGCTAAGGTGCTGTACCTGTGTCAGATCTTTCTGCATCTGGTGTTTCCTCCCAGTACATGCTAAGGGACTCATCAGGCATTTGCATGTTGGTCCTTAAAACACTGCTCTACCACATTCTCTGACTTAGAATCTCCTTATCACTGCTTTCCCAACCTTGCTGTGGAGCTTTGAGGAGTTTTGTGAACAAATAACCCAGCTCCTTGCATATGTAGGCATTTGATACACTTTGATGAAGAATTGAAATGATGTGATTTATAGTTATGATATGATCTTATCATTAAACTTTATGCTATTTTTGCATATGAAGAATTTTATGAAGCATTGTAAACCCTAACTTACTGATTGAAGTGAGTCCAGTTGATTTATTCTGAGAAAAATAACTGGCTAGGAAAGCTAGGGATATAGAGTTGAATTTAAATTCTTGCAGTGATTTGATCTGATAATGTATCTTCATCCATCTGTAATATTTCCTCAGTCAGTTTTCGTGGTGTTCTTTATTTTCTTTTTTAGAGAAGAATTTATGATATGTCCTTAAGTCATTCTCTATTCTTAAGAGTTAGGGCTCTGTTTTGTAGTGCCATCATAGTAAAATCTAATTAATTTGTGTGCTAATCATGGCTTTTGTATATTTTCCTTTCACTGCCTTCTTTATCTCTGCTTCAGATGCTTCTTTTAAATTTTTCATAAATGTTTCTGTCTGTTTCCTGGTCTCCATAATTAAGTTTTTATGAATCTCTTTGTTTATTATGTGCTTTTAGAATGGAAGAGTCTCATTTGTAAAACTACTTTTATCTACAACACACTTATGGACAGAGAAAGACCTTCATGCTCTATTGTTAAGTACATAAAGAAGCACAAAACAGTAACTACTGAGTGATTCAGTTTCTTGAAAATAAATATTTTTTTGACTATTTGCATATGAAAAGATGTAGACGATTAGTCACCAAAATATTCACAACATTTTTGAGAGTGTTTATGAAGTTGGTGGTTGTGGTTTTTTTCTTTTTTCACTACTGTTTCATTCATTCATTCATTTGCCCATACATTTCTTCTTCTAATTTTTATTTTCAAATTTTCTACATTATTAATTTTATAAACAAACAAGGAAAATAAATGCAAAAAATAAAAGCTATATGGATGTAAAGAAATACTTGTGAGCTGTTTGATGATTTGATAGCATTGATAGTGCTACAAAACTTTTTTTTTTTTTTTGCAGTTTTTGGCTGGACTGGGTTTGAACCTGCCACCTCTGACATATGGGGCCAGTGCCCTACTCCTTTAAGCCACAGGTGCAGCCCTATAAAACTTTTCTTAACTTTCTTTTCTTTGATTGAGAGGACTAAAGTGTAATGTATATTTCTTTTGGGCATTAGAAGGCATGGGTTGGTGGTCCACGTTTTGCCATAGTGATCAATGAAGGACCCTACTTTGGATATTCCCTGACACTTTTCCCTGGGCATGAAGGCCCAATTAAACAGGTGACTTCTAGCCTCTGGGTAGATCTTAGTAGAATACCAGTGCACCTCCAAAACCCACTCAGAGTGAGAACAATCCTAGTGCTGGCTAAGCAGTCTCCACTCAGAAGTGACATGTTGACTCTCGTGAATAATAAGGCAAAAACCAGAAAGAAAAGATTGAGGAAGTAGGCATGGACCTAGCCTAAGGTCTCCCCTCCCCCCAACTGCCACATACACATTTGTTTTCTTTACTTAAGTGACATATGGAGCTATTTTAAATTTCTGTATCAATAAAATGCAGCTTAGTTAAAAAATATATTTATTTTTCCATTTGTGATTATATTAAGCTTCTGTGAAAATGGAACACACCAGTTTCACAGCAGGAGAGGATAGATGTAGCAACATTAGAGAGCCAAGATGTTCAGGATTAGAAGGATCTATATGGCTGAAAGTGAGGTAATGATAATGATTATGTGATAATAGTACTGTTGTGCTGTTTTATGAGGAACTAATCCAGTTCCCAAAGCAGATGAACTATGGGGGTGAAGGCTGAGTGTATCCCATGGAGGGTAATAGATTGTTTCTGAATAGCCCAGCATGACAATAAGGCTTTTTCTTTTGTGAGGCAAGAACTTAAAAGTAAGTTTTTAAAATAAAATGAGTAACTTCCCAAATATGAGCAAGCATGCAGTTGAGCAATGGTAAAAGAAAAGCAAATTATACAGAAGGGTGAGGGGCTACAGGTGAGGGGATGGGATTATTTTTATGCAACAAAAACTGTAGTTCTAGTAGTAGGAGTAAAAAATTCTAAGGCTTGAAACAAAATCCCAACCTCCATGACTACACATATTGGCAGCTGAAATGAAGTGGTATTTTTCTAGAAAAGTATTAAACTACTGCAGAATTAAAACAGATTTCTATTCACCTCATTTTAAATCACTATTATTCATCCATTTCTTGAAAAATTGGTCTGTGGAAGGTATTGCATTAGTTCTAACAGCAGTTACAGACAAACGGAATATTATCCTTGACTTCTGTTAGCTTACAGATCGGTTTAGCTTAATATGATATTGAAAGAGCTAAATCTTTGGTTTTTCTTTTGTAACTGAGATTGACTGGAAAGCAAGCATCACTCATTCTTGGGATTCGTCCTTCCTTTTGCATGTACACGTACATGGGCATCCCAATACTTATTCAGTTTCTGGAAAATGGAGGCGGGTAGAACTCTGTTCTCAGTCCACACTGATCACTTCTCCTGGGCTCCTTGCTTAGGCGTGTGGGGCCAATTTGATTTGGATGGCTCCAATGGCAGCTGGTTTTACTCTGGGACAGCTGGGAAAATTTTGCTTCATCTCCCAAAGCTTTAGTGCTTAGTACTAATTCTTTCTTCCTTGCAGGCTGCCAGCAAGCATTCCCTAGTGGAATTGTCACCTCAGAAGCTACGCTGTCAAATGGGCTCATATATCTTGTGCTATGTAGAATTGCAATCCCTGTCTTTTTTGTGTATCTGGAAACTATTAGGACTCTATAGGGAATGGGGTCATTTCCCATCCTGTGACCTCTGCTCCTCCATCTTCAGACAAAGCTGTGGCTCAGTTCCCTCATGGGGAGGCCCATTTAGGATTTGGGGAGCGCACACAGCTAGACTTCTTTTTAGCTTGATCACCCCAATAGGCTAACTTCAGAGACACTGAGGTTACCTTCAAGATTACTTCTAGGGGGGAAGGGGTGCAAGGATGAAAAAATATAGCTTTCATTCTTCCTCAGTGAAATTATATATGAGAAAAACAAGACTAACTTAAATTCCCAGGAGATGATTCTGCCACATTGAATTCTTATCCATAAAGGCCATGGTATATGTGAGAAGAGGGAGTATTGTGCCAGCTTGTTCACCATTGAAGCCCTAACATTTAGCAAAGTGTTTGGCATATAATAGGCCTAATATATATTTTGAATAAAGAGTGAATGAATAAGGCTATTAAATCATATCTAGAAATTAGTTACTTTGACTGCCTCAGTCATTCATTGCCTATCTCTGGGAACATTATTCACAGGTATTTACCTGGTCCTCTTACATACTAGAGGTTTATTGGGGACAAATGACCCTTGCCCTCAGGGAGATGGTGTTCTAGCAAGGAGATGCTAAACAAGAACTATATTGAGTAAGTTATCTGGTATGTTATGAAGTAAGTGCTGTGGAATAAACAAAGGAGTTGAGCAGCATAAGGGAGACACAGAGTAAGGGGTGGTTAGTATTATTAAACAGGGTGATCAGGATTGGTCTCACTGAGAACATGATGGTGAACAGAGACTGTAGGTGGATGAGAGTGGTCAAGTGGATATTTGGGCAAAGGAAACAGTTACAACAAGGGTTAGAAGTGTGCATGGCATTTTTTTTTATTGTGGTAAAATACACAAAGAAGTTACCATTTTAACCATTTTAATGTATACAATTCACTGGCATTTATTATATTCACAATGTGCAGACATTACTACTCTGTAGTTCCAGAATATTTTCATCACCCCAAAGGAGACCCTATATCCATTAAGTATTTATTCTCCATTCCCTCTCCTCCCAGCTTCTGACAACCACTAGTTAGCTTTCTGCTTCTATGGAGGGGTTTGTCATTTTCAGGTGGAGCAAGAGGCTAGTGTGGGCTGGAGCATAGTAAGTAAAGGGGAGTTGTGTAGAGAGGAAAGTCTGTTAAGTAGTGGAGAGCTCAGTTGGATTACTTGTAAGCCATTGTGAGGACTAAGTTTTACTCTTTATGAAAAGGAGAATATTTCAGTTATTTTTTTCTTGAGACAGAGTCCCACTCTGTTGCCCATGCTAGAGTGCCATGGAATCAGCCTAGAGCACAGCAACCTCATACTCCTGTGTTTAGGCAATCCTCTTGCCTCAGCCTCCTGAGTAGCTGGAACTATAGGTGCCCACCACAGTGCCTGGCTAAGTTTTCTATTTTTTAGTAAAGATGGGGTCTAGCTCTTGCTCATGCTGGTCTTGAACTGATCTCAAGCCATCCTTCTGCGTCGGCCTCCCAGAGTGCTTGGATTACAGGTGTGAGTGACTGAGCCCTGCCCAGAGTTTTAAACTGAGAAATAAAATTCTCTGTGGGAGAATAGACTGTGGATGTGTGTGTATATATGAGAGACAGAGGTAGAAGGAAGATTGAGTAGGAAGGTGTTAGTGTAATCTGAGAGAGAGAAGATAATGGCTCAGAACAGGGTGGCCACAGTGGAGGTGCTAGAAGGAATTAAATTTTAGTAATATGTTGAAGCCGAGGCCAACAGGATGTGTTGGTAAGATTGGATATGGGGTGAGATAGAAAGGTGAAGTTCAGGATGCTCCAGTGATTCTGACCTGAGCAACTGGAAGGATGAATTTACATCCACTGAGATGGGGGCAATTATGGCTAGAGAAGATTTGGGGGGAATATCAGGAATATAGTTTGAGGTAGGTTGAATTTGAGATGTCTGGTCATCCAAATGAAGATGTCAAATAGGTAGCTGGATGTATCAGAGTTTGGAGTTGCAGAAAGAGGTCTGTCATGGTGAGAAAAATGTGTGAATCATGAGAGATGGTACGTGTAAAGCCTTTAGAGTGGGGAAGGTCACCGAGGGTTGAATGTGAGCAGATAATGAGATAAGGTCAAGTGACGTGGATGGGAGCATATCCTCCTTCAATGGTGAGGGCCATAGAAGGAAGTAGCAAAGGAAGAACTGACATAGCAGGAAAATCATGGGTGTCTAGTGTTTTAAAAGCCAAGCAAAGAAAGCCAGCCACGTGGAGAGAGTGGTTGACTGAAAGAAATGATGCTGAAGTGACTAGCAATTGGCTCTAGCAGTTTGTGGGGCAAAATGAAGCTTTAGTGGAGTGGCTGGGTTGAAAGTCACGCTGCAGTGGTTTTAAGAAAACTGGGAAAGGGGGAATTAAGAACAGTGAGTAGAGACAAATAAATATTCAAAAGACATTCTTGGAAAAGGTCTGAAACAAATGAGGACAATCCCCTCTTCAGCTCTTTGCCCTCACTAGAAATCTCATTATCTCTTAATTTTTTGTAACAAGTAATTATATAGTTAGTTCTTGTTAGTGATACTTTTCTTTGGGAAATACTATTTTCTTTTCTTCCTCAAAGATTCTTAGAGCACTCCCTATCGTTTGTTTAAACTGAAAATTAAGCTTATGAGCAAGAGGGTGAGGGATAAGAGATAGATCTGAGAGAAGATTCTCTTTCTGAAATACTAATGATGAACATAACATTTTACAAAATAAAACATCTTAAAAAACTATCCCATAAAGGTTTTGTTCATGTATTTTTTACACGTTAGCTTATAACTGTTTCTACAAAAAACTTAGAAAATTTAGAAAGTTAAGAATTTATGGGATTGGTGAGAATACACTTGTAGTGCATCTTACAATGGTATATGTGAAACTTAGTAAATGTGGAATGTAAATGTCTTAACACAATA